>JAODAL010035080.1:0-43393 GCA_025379985.1 Phyllomedusa bahiana | reverse complement strand
AAACTCAAAAGTTTTTCCACAAATGGGAGTGTTTTTTTAAAATTTTTACCCCCCCCACGAATAAAAACAGGCCATGCAACCCTTCCTTTTTTCCCTCGTGGTATCTTTTCCTCAAAAAACTGGGGGCCCAACCTGGGGGTGTTTAGATGGTGGATCGTCCTCAGGGCAGCTGCCTACTATTACATAGGTGCTCTTGAAGCCTGCTGGTGTAATAATTTGTCTATCAAAGTGTTGGGTTTTCCACTCAGTGTACTTTCTCTTTCGTACATTTTAGGGGGGATCGCGCGGCATCGAACCTGGGCTGGAATGAACTTTTTTGTTTTTTTCCTCCAACATTTAATCTCCAGAAACTTTTCTAAAATTATAAAACACTCCTTAGTGTTATTGTTTGTAAGTAGCATTACCATTGTTAGGCTATGTTCACACGGCTTATTTGCGGGGCGTAATTATGCCCCGCAATTACGCCGTGTGGACGGGGGCGGAGCAGGGGTCCGGCACCTCGCCGGCCCATAGACATTCATTACCAGCGGCGCGTATACGCAGCTAGTAATTCACATGTCACTTATCTCCCCCCGCGGCGGATTCGGCGAGCAGGGAGAGGAGACGTAATCCATAGTGTTCTATGAGAACTGTGGATTACCGTAATGACTGGGACGTATTCCAGGCGTAATTTTTGCACTACGGCGCTTTAATTACGGACGAAATACGCCCCATTTTAGCCGTGTGAACATAGCCTTAGGCCATGTTCATCACGGTGTATTTGCAGGGCTTTAATTACGCCCCGCAATTACCCCGTGTGACCGGGGCGGGGGGAGCGGGGGACTCTGAGCAGGGGGCCGGCACTTCGCTGGCCCATAGACTTGAATTGCCAGCGGCGCGGGAGGAAAACGTAATCCATAGTTCTCTATTTAGAACTGTGAATTACCGTAATAAATGGGCCGTTTTCAGCCCGTAATTGGCGCACTTCGGCGCGTAATTACGGACCAAAATACGGCCCATTTTAAGCCGTGTGAACAGGGCCCTTAGAGGTAAAGGTTTCGGCGGGATGACTATGTGATAACCCCTGTCAATAAGAGCTATCACATTTTATAGGGCCATTGTGGTCCACTATGTCTTCTAGAGCTCAATTCACGTGTGGCTTGTCAATGTGAGCGTAGTATTTATATAGTTTGTCCTCAGATCTTTTCATTTGATGCGGCTGGTAATTTGTGAGGTCAAATTTGCATTTTGCAATGTAATTGTCATGTAAAATAATGTTTTACTCTATATTTTTTTTTATTGGTTTTTGTTTTTTAATGAAATTTTGTAAAATCTTTAAAAAAAATTTATTTTAAAAAAAATAAAAAAAATTAAAGTATTTTAGTGCCAAAATCCGTAAAAAAAACGGATTGTTGCAGCAAAATCCATAAAAAACGTATTTTTGGCGTCAGAAGTAAGATAACTTTATTAGCACTAAAATATGTTAAGAAAAGGATTTTAGCGCCAAAATCCGTGAAAAAAAAGGATTCGGCCGCCAAAATCCGTAAAAAAACGTATTTTTTTGCGTCAAAAAGCGGGATAAGTTTATTAGCGCCAAGATCTGTAAAGAAAAGTATTTTAGTGCCAAAATCCGTAAAAAAAGGATTCTGCCGCCAAAATCCGTAAAAAAAAGTATTTTTAGCGCCAGAAGCGAGATAACTTTATTAGTGCCAAAATATGTTAAGAAAAGGATTTTAGCACCAAAATCCACAACAAAACAGATTCTGGTGCCAAAATCCATAAAAACCGTATTTTTAGCCAAAAATATATGAATTGCGCAAAAATCGTAAGCAACCAAAGCATGATCATTTTTTTACAAAAGGTACGAACAAGGACACATCAGACACTTGTATGCAGATTTGATAAGGTATAACCTTTGTTACACACACTATAGGTGGGACTTGGATCTCCTGGGAGGGTTTTCATTGAAAAATCGCGGCAAAAAACCGCAGCGAAAACGCGCCAAAAATGCGCCAAAAGACGTCCGGCGCTTTACATAGACTTTACATAGACTAGTAAATTTTCTGCCCGGCTCTGGCATTTTTTAGAACATGTTGCAAAGGACAACCAGTAAAAAAAATGAGCAGAAAAAAGAAGTTCAGGAGGTAGACAGCAGAAGGTTTTTACATTAGAGTCTATGGGAGCTCTTTACAGTCGTTTTTCCAGTGTTTTTAGAAAACGAAAAATGCTGAAAAAACTGACGTTTTTCTGTGCAGTGTAGACAGAGCCTTAGATAAATCTCATGCTGTTAGGACCAGGGCAGCGTCGGAGTTAAAGTAAACATTAGTAATTACTGTATTTTGTCTGAAAGATCACCGCGACTCCCAAAACACCCGGCGTACTGTACGTGCCGCAATTACGCCATGTGAACATACCCTAAGGAGGTCTCAGTTGGGCTGTGGAGGACTTTGGATTCTCAGAAATTCGTGAGGTGATATCAGTCCCACCAGACCTCACACCCATTGGGACCCAGTTTTCTTCTGGCCAGGCCCAATACCTCTAATGACTTAGGATTGTCTAGTGCACGTGTTAATCAAGGCGAGCTCCACGTTTGTCTGCTGGAAATCGCACATAAGGGACGTGATTTGGTTGGAGAATCACTATTCCTGCCGTTAGCTCACTGAGTGGCTGCAACTTGAAGAAAGGATTTGTATCACGGATGGATGTCCGCTGCCATGTGCTGTAACATCTCTGATGGATTTTGAAGTAAAGAAGCCCAATATGATTTGCACCGTTAACTCCTTGTCTCCTGTCTGCTCATTTCTGCACCGCACATCAAGGGCACCTTGAACACCACGCACAGCAGGCAGTCGAGGAAGAGACCACCAGCAGAGTGTGCCTCGAGGGAACAACTACCACCATCATCCATCCATCTAAGTGCATCCATCCATCTTCACTGGTTCCAGGTTCTAGGTCACGGGTGTCAAACTGCGGCCCTCCAGCTGTTGGGAAACTACAACTCCCATCCTGCATTTTTATAATCTATAATAGTGAGCATGATGGGAGTTGTAGTTTCCCAATAGCTGGAGGGCCGCAGTTTGACACCCCTGTTCTAGGTGAACATGAGAGGTGCGGTTGACAGAGTGATAGCCGCCATGACCAGAGTAATAGCCTCCATCTGAGGTCTGCCTCTGCTTCCAGCCCTCTCCTCTGCTCCCTTGTCGCTCCGGTTCACCACATTTGTATGTTTTCATGCAAGTATTAGGAGTGATGCTGTGACCACTACTTAAATTTTCAAGCCTTCGTATGTATTTATTCAAATTGTATGGGAGGGTTTCTGACAGCCACCTAAAGGGGTTGTCTCACCATGTTGATTCATGAAACCACACACAACTTCAGACTCACACTTCTTGGTCAGGCGGTTCTACAGCAGTGATTGGCATATTAGCTCTGCTATTCCTGTTACAGTGACATGAGTGCAGGAGGTTTATAATCTGTAGTGCACAAGTCTACAGAGCTCTAATGGTTAAAACTTATCATTCATTTAAGTAAACAAGCTCTTGTGCTAGAGATAAGAATCAGCAGGGAGTGACCTGCCATGTTTGAATTAACTTATGGCAGCTTGGATCAATTAACATAAGAGAGTTGAGAGAGGTGGTGGTAACCGAGAGAAGAGAGAAACTTGTGAACACTAGAAGTAGATGTAATCTTCTTTATCTCATAAACCAAGAAAATCAAAACAGCAATGTATGTGATAATAGTCTTCATTTACCTTTCCCTCCATGTAATGGTGCGTTCCAACCGCTATTTTGTCTTTTCTTTGCAAGTAGTGGGAGGACAACTTCTATCCGTGGTAGCGGATTCAAGCCCTCCCCCTTCGCACCCACATGTTCATGTTCAGCCCGAAAACCGGGCGAAAGAATGAACATGTTCTAAGTTTTTAGTAACACCGGCGTTGACAGACAGTTTTCAAATCCGAAAACCGTCTGTAAAACCAACTGATAAACCTGCTGTGGGGACAAGCCCTTAAGGACTCATTATTGTAGTGAGAAAATCCCTTTAAAGGGGTTTTGCCACGATCTAATGCTGCCATGGGATCCTCCAAAATGGGTATTTAATCACTTTTCTAAATACATGTAATTACAAAAAAGTGAAGCCTGTGAGAGCTGCAGCCTGGCTTAGATGTCCTTAGTTTCCTGTTTACATTAACTATGACCAGGAGCTGATCTGTTTGCTCTCTATGATGGCAGGACACAGGAACGAGCAAAGAGAACAAATCCTGTGTCTGCTGTATAGTGACTTCACGGGTTGTAATGTAATTAGGAGTAAACATGCAGACGCTCCCTACTCAGCCCTCCTCTCCCCCCCCTCCCCTGCAGCAGTTCATGAAAGCTGCCTGCTTGGATCTTATCTTCTCTCCTGAGCAGATAAGAGGGGGAACACCTGTAGAGCTTGTGCACAATATAGTTATCCTCTGTGGTTTAGCCAAACAATGTTTGCTCAACTACAGAGACTGGGAGTGTGCATGTGAGGTGGTGTGATGACATCATGGAGGAGGCACTATTTTTTTTAAACACACTGCCCCTTTTTTCAAGAGGACAGTTAAACCTGTTAGGTGAGTAAATCACTTCTTGGCAAGACCCCTTTAAGTCTACAAGTCTTTATATGTATTGAAGCAAGTATTAGGGATGGGGCTTTGACAACCACTAAAGCTTTCAAGCCTCTGGTCTTAAAAAAGGGATGGCTTTCATAAGCCATAGTTGAAATTTTTTAGCGGATCTCAAGAACATCTAATCAAAAAACTATAAAAAAAAAAATGAGTCATAGGCAATTTTAAAAATTCAATCTTTTTGTCCTATGGGAAAGCAATTGGCTGCTTCCCTTATTGTAATGGATGGTGAGAACCTGTGCTGAAATCCACTCTACATAGGACCTGCAATTGACCCAAGGACCATGCGGTAGACGAGCATTAAGCCTTCCTGTCCCAGATACAGAACCGAAAACTGATCCACTGCAAAATAAAATTTTAACAGAGCCACCCCTAGCATTTATAATACCGGTGTCTTCTTATGTGGAAAGTTGGTCCTCTCAGGGTCCAGGGTGTGTGACCTTCTATCACCACTGCACCCGCTAAAGCTATGCCCCTGCGTAGATGCTTAAGGATGTGATGCTATAAACCAGTATCTATTTTATAGGACCACTGCAGGGTTTTTTTTACATTTTTTCTCTTAGTTTATTACATAGTTACATAGTTTGTCAGGCCGAAAAAAGACATACGTCCATCCAGTACAGCCCATTTGTTAAAGTGTTGCTAAAGTGTTAAAGTGTTGATCCAGAAGAAGGCAAAAACCCCATGAGGTAGAAGAGAATTGTCCTCATGTTAGGGAAAAAATTCCTTCCTGACTCCATCCTGGCAATGGGAATAATCCCTGGATCAACGCCTCTTCTCCAGAATCCTGGTCACTATAACTTGTTATATTATTACATCTAGAAATGTATCCAGACCCTTCTCCAGAATCCTGGTCACTATAACTTGTTATATTATTACATCTAGTAATGTATCCAGACGCTTCTCCAGAATCTGGTCACTATAACTTGTTATATTATTACACCTAGAAATGTATCCAGACCGTTCTCCAGAATCCTGGTCATATAACTTGTTATATTATTACATCTAGAAATGTATCCAGACCTTCTCCAGAATACTGGTCACTATAACTTGTTATATTATTACATCTAGAAATGTATCCAGCCCCTTCTCCAGAATCCTGGTCACTATAACACTGTTATATTATTACATCTAGAATGTATCCAGACCCTTCTCCAGAATCCCGGTCACTATAACTTGTTATATTATTACATCTAGAAATGTATCAGCCCCTTCTCCAGAATCCTGGTCACTATAACTTTTTATATTATTACATGTTTAATTGTTTCCTGCCCCTTCTCAGAATCCTGGTCACTATAACTTGTTATATTATTACATCTAGAAATGTATCCAGCCCTTCTCCAGAATCCTGGTCACTATAACTGTTATTATTACATCTAGAAATGTATCCAGCCCCTTTCTCCAGAATCCCGGTCACTATAACTTGTTATATTATTACACTACAGAAATGTATCCAGACCTTCTCCAGAATCCCAATCACTATAACTTGTTATATTATTACACCTAGAAAGTATCCAGACCCTTCTCAGAATCCTGGTCACTATAATTGTTATATTTATTACATCTAGAAATGTATCCAGACCCTTCTCCAGAATCCTGGTCACTAGAACTTGTTATTTTATTACATCTAGAAATGTATCCAGACCCTTCTCCAGAATCCTGGTCACTAGAACTTGTTATATTATTACATCTAGAAATGTATCCAGACCTTCCCCAGAATCCTGGTCACTAGAACTTGTTATTTTATTACATCTAGAAATGTATCCAGACCCTTCTCCAGAATCCTGGTCACTATAATTTGTTATATTATATTACTCTGAGTTGCTGAGTAACACAGTTTGTTTGTGTGACCTGGAAGTGAATCTCTCTATGTACTCCTATGGGAGGTTCAAAGTCAGTCTCATAGGAATGCATAGGGAAACTTCTTGTCAGCATCAAAAGCACAGTGTCTTTAGCCAATCAGAGAGCAGATCATGTGACCCAACAGATGCTGTTGCATCAGCCAGAAATCCAGTATTCAGCTGCAGGTAGGCAAAGTTTGGTATTAGAGTATAAACCTGGTATTAGAATATGATCATATGGCTTATTGCGGCACGTATAGTACGCGGCGCAATACGTCGGGTGTTTTGGAAGCACGCGCTGATTAGCGCGTAATTCCAAAGCAAGGAGGGGCGGTGCCCAGCCGGCCCCTTTGACATGCATTGTCAGCGGCGCACAAGCGGCACTAACAATTGACATGTCAATTCTACCCCCGCGCGTACAATACGATCATATTGTATGCGCGAGGAGACGACGTTTAATCCATAGCTCTCTATGAGAGCTACGAATAACCGTAATTTCGGCGCGCAATACGCGGCGAACCCCTCACCTCTGTACTCATGATTGCATATAGGTGTATATGTACTGTATAGCAATTTTAAGTATTGGTCTAATGATTTGCTGCATTTTTTATTTTAAAAAAAAAGTTTATTTTTATTATTTGTCATTGTCTCCGGATGCAAGATCCTTTAATTTCTTATTCTAATTCCTCTTTATAAATGTGGGAACAACCTGATGACAAAGACCCATCGTCATCCAATATTGTCATTTAGTCTCGAAGAGCAGGAACCCGCAGAAGGTGCAGTAGCGTTGATGGTCGCCGTGCAGGGCTCCGGTTCCCATTCTCAGCCACACCTCATCCTCCTTTGCCAGTTTTAGCACTGCGTTGTTACCCGACGTGTCTTGCTTCCCCTTGGATTCATAACTAGAAAAAACAGGTGTCCATCATTAACAAGAATAACCATGCAAAATCTGCTATAAGAGGTGGTGAAGGGTCAATGGTGGGTACAGAGCAGGGGAATTCTGCCGTCTTATACAGAACTCCAAATCCTAATATTCTGGCTGCCTAGAGCCACCATTAGAGGGAGCTCATGGAAGTAGGGATTTTGGCTGGTTTTACACACAGAATATGTAGAAAAACAGTAAACCTGTTTCTGATGCTGTTTTTTAAGCCAAAGTTAGATGTGGAACCAGCAGGATACAGTATAATGTCTTCCTTTAAAGGGAATGTGTCATCAAAAAATGAGTCATTGTTTAAGTCCCATTTTTATGTTAAACATTTTTTAGGAATTTTTGGTTGTTTTTTTTAATTTTTAATATTACTTTCAATATTTTTTTAATAAATCTTAAGTCTTGCAGTTTTCACTTTGGCCACTAGGCCTTGTTTGCACTGCTTTAACAGCAGTCAGAGAGATGCTTTACAGTAGCTTCATGCACATAGGAGACTTAAGACTGACTCAGTCCCATTGACTTCTATAGGAGAGTTTTCTAGTCATGCTCTGTGACCTGGGAAGAAGTCACTGTGCAGGGAGGTGAAAGGGTGAACTGTGACATCTCCTCTTGTGACTGGTGGATCCTGTGTTATCTATTCACACTGATGTCTCCCTTCAGTTTGACCCTCTTTGTGCTGATAATGAGCAGACACCTGAGAAACTTTCTGTACAGAACAGAAAGTGTCAGACTATTATTAGGCTTAGTGGCCAAAGTGAAAACTGCAGGACTTAAGAATTATTAAAAAATATTGAAAGTGATATGGAAAATTAAAAAAAAATATATAACCAAAAATTCTTAAAAAATGTGTTTAACATAAAAACGTGAGTTAAACAATAAGTCATTTTTTATTACACATTTCCTTTAACAAAGAACAAAGAGAAGGAACATGCGCTCCCGTAGTGCAATAAATTAAAACAGATTACTAGCTGAAATGAAGCAAAAGATGTGCTCTAACCTTTTGGAGTTGTGCTTCGGCCGGCACAACTCTCCGTATAGTGAAGAAATAGGCGGTGAGTACCATTCCCAAATGTAGTAGACTCCCGCACCTAGGCTGCAGCCTTCCTAGATCGTGCCATGGTCAGTATGACTCCCCGTCAAGATAATAAAGGAGCAGTGAGTACTAGGTGCACTCACCTAAAACATCATCGCTAGTTGCAGCTCTCACACCCAAAAGCTCCACTGGTACATGGAGTGAACAATATACAAAAAGATGATTCAGAAATATACTGAACCACTGTATGTTTTGACCAAATCGAACAAAAGGGTATGAGCGATATTACAGCGCAACAACGGACTGAAAAAACAAAGTAAAATTTGCTTTATTTACCATAGAACGCGTTTCGTCTAAAATGACTTCCTCAAGTTCCACTAAAGAATACTGACATGCACCAACTTGAATAGACTCGGAGCTCGAACAAATAGGCGGCACCCTTAAAACAATCTGATCGAGCCCAATGATTGTTTTTATGCTACATTGCTAAAAACCTAACAATACTAAAACACACATAGATACATTCTATCAAGAATCCTAAAACAGTATCATAATAACTTTGTAACATTTTGTGTAAAACATATATCGTCATGTATGGTAAAAAACACCCTTCCTTAAAGGGAACCTTCGAAAGGGGAAAAATCTCTCCTTGAGGAGAGGAACCAATAAATTGGTCGGTGTGAGGGTTTACTTGCCATTCAGGAGTCCAGTGGGAGGTATTATAAATGAAGGACAACCTTCCTTTTATCAGTGTGTGTACAGAGGTGGTTGTCAATCACTGATAAGACCACTCACTGGACTCCTTGACCCAGAATTAGCAGAAATTTACATGAAATAAAATTTCTACTGACTCTTTTCCCACAGAACAATATATCAATCTGTTCAGCTCTTCCCACTCTATAAAATGATTCTAGCGAGTCAGATAGCAGGTTTGATATGATAGGTTTCCTTTAAGGGAAAAGTTATACTGTATCCTATTGGTTCCAATTCTAACTATGGCTTATAAAACAGCATCAAAAAATGCTTAACTGTTTTTCTACATATTCTATGTCTAAAACCAGCCAAAATCCCTACACGTGAGCTCCCTCTAAAGGCCAGTTCACACGGCTTATTGCCGGCGTAATTGCGGGGACGGATTTCGCCCCGCAATTACGCCGGCTGCCGGCAGCTCGCCGGCCCCATAGACACTCATTATTCACGGCGCGTACACGCCGTAAATGATTGACATGTCACTTTCTCTCCCCGCGGCATATTCGCCGAGCGGAGAGGAGAGACGGAATCCATAGTTCTCTATGAGAACTATGGATTACCATAATGCCTGGCACGGATTTAATCCGTATTGCACGCCGTACTGCGCTGCAGTATGGCTGAAATCCGTGCCAGAAATAAGCCGTGTGAATGGCCCCTAAGGGTGGCTCTAGGCAGCCAGAATATAAGGATTTGAAGTTCTGTATAACAAGGCAAGTGTTCACACGGCTGATTTTGATGCTGTTTTTGGAGCGTTTCTGTCATGGGGGCTGGCGCGGGTGCTGTTGCCCCCCGCGGCCGCCCCCCTGCCCGCGGCTGCCCGCGACCATCCCCTTGCTACCTGAGGTCCGGCGCCGGGCCAGTTACCCGTCCTCGCTCCTGTGAACGCTGCCCCTGCCGCCGCACGTCCCTGCCGCCTAGGGCGCGCGCGCGCGATGGCTGGTCTGGATTTAAAGGGCCAATACACCGGTAATTTGGTCAATTGCCAGCCGCTGGTCCTATATAAGGAATACGCCCCCAGCACTCTCTGCCAGATTGTTGGTGTGCGTTACCTTGTCTAGAGGGAGTTTGGAGTTACGTATTGATCACCCGTGTACCAGTCCATTCCGCTACGTTTCCTCACCTTGCCTGTTTGCCGCCTGCCCTGACCTTCTGCCCGTCTCTGACCACGAACCTCTGCCGCTTGCCCTGACCTTCGGTCTGTCCCCCGACTACTCTTCTGGAATACGATTCTGTACTACGCATTACCCCGGCCGCCATCACAAGCAAGTCACGTCAGGGGTAGTGACCTGGTAGCCTCACGCTGCAGCAAGTCCATCCCGCTCTGCGGCGGGCTCTGGTGAATACCGGGGGCTACTTAGACTCCGCTCCCTGGCGTGGCTTAACTATCATCGCTTGCGGTGGTCCAGCGAATCCACCGAACCCTTACAGTTTCCACCTCCAAAACAGCGTGAAAAAATCCTCCAAAATGCCCCCAGTATATTTTCATTGTTCTATAATACGTTACCAGCAGGTCAGAAAGCATGATGTTCAGTGTGACTGGTTCACTTTAATGTTTCCCATTCATTATAAATCCGCTTTTGGGTTTCACACAAAAAATGGCATCAAAACTATACAACAGTGACATTTGTACAAAAAATTCTGTGTGAAAAACCCCTTTTATATAGTAAATCTAGGAGCTCATCCTTATGGAAGCCAAACCTAATGTAGCATTTAAAGGGGTTGTCCAGTGGAAAAAAAAAATCATGTTCTAAATCAGGGGTGTAAAACTCATTTTAATGGAGAGTCACATCAGCATTATGGTTGCGCTCAAAGGGCCATTTGTTGGGGTGGCAAGGGTGCCTGGATAGGGCTTTCAGAGTGGTGTCACTGCCTGTTAGTTGCTGAACAGAGCACTGTGTAGGTGGAACTCCAGATCCAAGATGGTGCCCACTCCTGGTGCTGCCAACACAGCCTTGGCCATGTATCCTCAGGTAAAAGTGGAAAGCCGGTACTTTTTATTATTATTATTATTATTATTATTATTAACATTTATTTTAAAGCGCCATTGATTCCATGGCGCTGTACATTTGAGGGGGGGTCACATACATGATATGTCAACTGAGTACAATAATGACAATGAATGTCGTATAACTGGTACAGAGGGAGAGAGGACCCTACCTGCGAGGGCTTACAATCTACAAGGAGGAGGGAAGAGACAGGAGGAGAGGGGCAGACATGTTTGTGGGGTAGTACAGTGACAGCAAGGTTATTGTAGGTTATAGGCAATCCTGAAGAGATGGGTTTTCAGGTTGCTTTTGAAGCTGGAGAAAGTGGAGGAGAGTCTGAGGTGTTGGGGCAGTGAGTTCCAGAGTGTGGGGGAAGCGCGAGAGAAGTCTTGGAGACGATTATGTGAGGAGCTGATAAGAGGAGAGCAGAGGAGAAGGCCCTGTGAGGAGCGGAGAGTGCGTGGGGGGAGATATTTGGAGATTTGAGCAGAGATGTATGGAGGGGAGAGGTTATGGAGAGCCTTGTAGGTCATGGTTAGCAACTTGAAATGAATTCGCTGAGCTATTGGTAGCCAGTGAAGGGATTGGCAGAGGGAAGAGGCAGAGGAGTAGCGAGGAGAGAGGTGGATAAGACGGGCAGCAGAGTTGAGAATGGTTTAAAGGGGAGCAAGAGTGCTAGACGGGAGGCCACAGAGAAGGATGTTGCAGTAGTCTAGGCGGGAGATGACAAGGGCATGGACCAGCATTTTTGTGGTGTCGAAGTTGAGGAACGAACGGATGCGAGAGATATTTTTCAGGTGGAGGCGGCAGGCAGAGGTGAGGGTTTGGATGTGTGGTTTGAAGGACAGAGCGGAGTCTAGGATTACCCCAAGGCAGCGGACTTGCGGAACAGGTGAGAGTGTACAGCCATTGACAGTGATAGAGAGATCAGGTGGAGGGATGGAGTGGGACGGTGGAAAGATGATGAATTCTGTTTTCTCCACATTTAGTTTTAGGAGACGGGAGGAGAAAAAGGAGGAAATGGACGAAAGACAGTCTGGGATCCGGGAGAGAAGAGAGGGGACATCTGGGCCGGAGATATAAAGCTGGGTGTCCTCAGCATACAGGTGGTAATGAAAGCCATGTGAAGCTATGAGTTGACCCAGACCAAGAGTGTAGATAGAAAAGATTAAAGGACCCAGGACTGACCCCTGAGGGACACCAACAGAGAGAGGCCGGGGGGAGGAGGTGGAGCGAGAGTGAGAGACGCTGAATGTCCAGACCTTGTCCATCCCTGGGACAACCCATGTCTGGGTTCTCGTGGCCCACGTAAAAGGACATGGTGGTCTAGATTCAGGCTACGGACCTTGTCCATCCCTGTTCACTATGTCTAGGTTCTTCCGCGTCATGTAAAAGGACATGGTGGTTTGGATTCAGCCTACAGCCCTTAGTTTGACACACCTGTTCTAAATAATACCTCTTCCAAAGTTCTTCACTTTTGTAATATACTTTCATTATCTATTTTGTGGTCTTCCTGCAGTTCTACATCAGCTATTTGATGACAGGAAGCTCAGTAGCTCTCTTGGTGTCTACACACAGGAAACAGCTATGTGTCCAGCCCTGGAGATCAGGTAACCAAATGGGTGTTGTTTTTTTCGTGGCAGTCACCCCCCTTTGGTCCTGCTTCCCAGGGCTTTTAATATGAGGTAGAAAACAAGGGGCAACTCTAAGGCTATGTTCACACGGCTTAATTGCGGGGCGTACAGTACGCCCCACAATTACGCCAGGTCTTCAGGAGTCGCGCTGATCACTCCCATGGCACGGGTGGGGGGAGGGGGGGAGGAAGCCCGCCGACCCCATAGACATGCATTACTCGCGGCGTGAATAAATGACATGTCACTCATCTCCCCAGGCATACAATACGATCGTATTGTACGCCCGGGGAGAGGAGGCGTAATCCATGTTCTCTATGAGAAATGTGGATTACCGTAATGACTGGGGCGCATTTCGCTTGTATTAGAGTGCAGTACACTCTCAATACGTGGCAAAATGCACCCCAAAATAAGCCGTGTAAACATAGCCTAAGGTTGAAAAGGTAGAAGATAGATAAAGCACAGCAAAGGATCCTGGGGCTTGTAGTTTTAAAAAGGGAAACCGCTATGAAACAGGAAATGCTACTACTCATCTGAAGAGAAGGGAGGCTACACACAGCACAGGAAAAGCATAAATCACACATAAAACATCACAGGGAGATGAATGAAGACTCAGGAAAGCCATCTAAGAGTTTCTTTTTTGGGGGGTTCACTTGACAACTCGTTTTAGCCTTCAGGGCCATCTTTTTCAGGTTTGTCAATCTTGTGCACTGTGAAGGAATCTATGTGCATATTTATTGAATGTCAGTCTCTTTTGCCATTTCACAATTGCCAACGCATAAGATTACAGGAAAATACATATGAATTGTAGAACTGCATATTTAAAAGGTCAAATATGAAATGCATGCATTAGATATGCAGTAGATACTTATGTATATCAGAATTATTATCCTGTACATTACCTCTACAGATGTAACGCTGGGTAATAATAACATGCAAATAACCCATTAACTGAGCACGGGTCATCAGTGTAAAGTGGAAAAAAAACTCTAATAGCTTAGCTAATATAAAGAGGTTTCTAGGAAAATATTTATGGCCTATACTTAGAACAAGCCATCAACATCAATGGCATCTCTAGAGTGCCCTTCATTGTTTATTAGGGAAAACACTTTACGCTCGGTAGTGACTGTGCCGGGTACTTCAGCTAAGTCATATTCAAGAGAATAAAGAGGTGTTTGTAAATCGCCCTCCCTATAGAATTACCTAGGATTTATACAGCTAGTAGGAAGTTTAATGGGAGCTGTAGAAAACCATATACAATGAGCTCCTCCTAGTGGTGGCTGCAGGCAACTAAATATAAATCATTTAAAAGGGCTGTCCAGCTTATTTTTAACCCCTTAAAAGGGTTTTGCCATGAAGTAAAATTGACGTAAGAAGCTTGCAAATTAAATAACAAACATTTTCAGCATTCATTATTATTAAAAATTTCGGACCGTTTTTGTTTTAGCTGCTCCTTTAGTGATCCATTGTTTACAGCTCATCTCCAAGGGATACGACCAGGGCTGAGAGCTCCTCAGTCCTGGTCAGATATCACCTCTCCTCTCAGGCATCTATTGAGTGTTCAAACAACAGGTGCTGTAACTGTACTCCCGTCCTCTGTGCTCCTTAGTAATTAGTCAAACAGGGCAAATAAATAAAAAAGAAATCTCAATCAGGTCTGTGCATTGATAAAGAGAAAAAAAAAACACAGGTTTGGTTCCTGCAGGGATTTAAAGCTAGGACTCTTGTGCCAGGAGGCAAAAACTTTACCTCTCAGCTACTCACAATGCTTTACATAAACAGATCTTTCTTTGACAAGAGAGGGGAAAGGCCTGGTGAGGTCATCCTGCTGGGTCACATGATATGCAATGCAAACAAATCACACACACTTCCAAGTACACAGAGCTGAATGCAAGAGGTATGAAATGAGATCATGGCAAAACCCCTTTAAAGGGGTTGTCTCACTACATGGGTCGCTGCTTTTTATGTTAAAGACAAGTCACTTTGCAATATATGCCCATTAACAGTGTCCTACCTATTCCTAGATATCCCCTCTTGTATGGGCTGCATCAGCTCCTCAGGTCGCTATACCTACAGACCTGTTTACTCTCTCCTGATAGGCTGACAGCACTGGTTGCTATAGCTACAGACCTGGCTTCTACTGCAGCCTAGTAGAAACCAGTAAACACGCCCCTGAATTCAAAGTGAAACCAAGAGAACAGGACTAAGGTGAGATGAATCAATGTACTGAGAGAACCCCTTTAAGGACTGAGCGTTTTTTGGTTTTTTTTTGTTGTTGACACGTTTTTTTCCTTCTCGCCTTCCCAGAGCCATAACTTTTTTATTTTTCCATCTACATAGATATATGAGGGCTTTTATATTGCGGAACAAAATTTACTTTCTAATGATGTCAGTCATCGTGGTATAAAATATACTGGGAAACCGCGAGAAAAAATTCCAAGTGGGTCAAAATGTAAAAAAAAGCATAATTTTTTTTTTAAAGTGTTCATGCTCTGGGTATAAGTGATACAGGGGGGAAAAAGTATTTAGTCAGCCCCCAATTGCGCAATTGCATTTTTATTCCCGTTCTACCCAACATAAAACTTTTTGGGGGGTTTCCAGTAAGTAATATTGTACAATGGAAACATTGAAAAGCATATCTTGTCCCACAAAAAAACTAGCCCTTATATTATTATGTAGATGGAAAAATGAAAAAAAGTTCTGGCTCTTGGAAGGTGGGGAGGAAAAAATGAATGCAACGTAAAGAAAAATCGCTGCGGAGTTAGAGGGTCCAAGTTAAGTTAGACAACCTCTATAAAGTTACGACAATATTGATTTAACCACTCTAGACAACCAGGGGTTGTTCTACAAATATTTATACCAGCCTCTAAACAACCCTATATATAGCTCTGGAAAAAATTAAGAGACCACTGCACAGTTTTCTAAAATCAGCATCTCTACATGTGGGGACAGCCATTCCATTCCAGTGTCAGTTAAATTTCCCAACAAAGTGCAATCATTCTACTTAATGGTTTTGGTTGGTATCATGGCCCAATTAATTAATGAAGGAAAGTATAAAAAACACTGCTGTGGTCTTATTTTTTTTTCCTTTGCAATAGGAACGATAGTGCAAAACAAGTGCAGGAATAGGAAAAATATGATTCTAATCTTCCGACAAACCATTGTCTTGGGTGGTTCAACGGTTTAAACTGGGGGGACGAAATTCCCCCCCCAATTACGCCTTGTGGCCCGGGGCGGGGCGGGAGGGGGGAGGGACGGGGGGCTGGCCCCTCCCCGGCCTTAGACAGTCATTGTAGCGGGCGTATACCCCGCTAAAAAGTGACTGTTAATTATCTCCCCGGGGCCCGGGGGATTTGGGGGGGGGGAGAGGAGACGAAATCCATAGTTCTCTATGAGAACTGTGGATTACCTGTTCCAGGCGGTTTCGGGCCCGATTGGCGCACCCGGCGCGTAATTACGGTGAATTACGTCCCCAGTGGCCGTGTGAACAGGGCCCTTATTGTTTCAAAAATAAATATTTGAATTTTGTTTTTTTTTCTTTGCATTTTTTTGAGGTCTGCAGTCTGCTGTGCTTCTTTTTTATTTTTTTTGAAGATTTCTCAAGTCTGCAAAAAAATAAAAGTTTTTTGTTTGAATTTTGGAGACCTTTTTTTCAGTAGTTTTTAATAAAATAACAATGTAAAATTTTTCCAAAAATTCCTTGAAAAAAAATCAGGAAACTGAAAAATTTTGCATGGTTCTTAATTTTTTCCAGAGCGTTTTTTTAATGACATCATAATTTTAGTTGTGCTCTTCCTAAAAAAACGAAAAAGTTGTCCGGTTAGCCATAGAATTAGTAGAAAATAGTAGTAGAAAAGTAGAAAAACTTTTCCCTAATAAATCATATACTGAGGGGCTGTTAAAGGGGGTTGCCCCCGTCTATTGTAGATTCGGTAATCAATAGGAAAATCCTTATGTGATTTTTTTTTCTGTATTTTCACTTTTTAGAACATGTCTATTCTATTACAAAGCACCCCCGCGGAGAATACAAAGGACAAAAGGGAAAAGCAGGATTTCCCGGAGATGTAGCAAGCATTCTCCAGCCCCTTGGGGTAATAACCAAGTAGCAACCCAATTCTTATACCCCGTAGGGGGTAAGTAATCCTGGATGCTGGATAATCAGCTTGTCGGTAATTTCCTCTCTAGTTCCTATATTAGTCCTAACAATAGTTGGGTATTTTGCGCTTTTATGTTTTCCCGCCAAAGCCATTTTTAATGTTGCATGCTGGGAATTGGAAAATTAGATAATTCAAGGGACGGGCTGCGGCGGGGTATCGGAGCCCTTTTGGCTTTCTGATTTTATCGACGAAATGACAAATTAAAGGGGTTATCCAACCTTGAAAAAGGGAAAATCAAAAGCCCAGTGAATGTGATGAAATAGCAAAACAAAGAAACCTCTTGGATTGGTGGCGATCCACCGTAGAAGTATCGGCAGAAGATCGGTTCATTGTTTACTACTTGACCACTGTAGCCGCCTCAGCAGTCATGTGCCGATCAATTGGCATCATAGCTGTCATTTTGGGCCGGATGAATTTTTGTGCATATGAGCTGAGACCTGTTGGTTACGCAGCCACTGGAACACTTAAAACAATTAATGGTGCCTGCCCAAAACTTACAATTGGGGTGTACAGTTTTGTTTGATATTTTTTACAAAACCACCATCATTTTTCCCTTTAAAAAAAAACCCGTCAATAGGTTATGCCCCCCTTGCTGAGAACAGCACAAGCTATTGTCAGACCTGCTGTTTCCAGCAGGAGCCTCTCCCCTTTTGCCCTGTTTGTTGCAGAAGCCTCCTCCCGTCTGCAGAAAGGGCAAAAAAAATTTCAAATGAACACTTATTGGGAAGTCCTGCTTCGCTGAACATGAATTTGAGTTGTTCCAGTTTAGACAAACTCTGTGAGTAAACAAACTGGACTAAATAATTACATTGTAAACCCATTCCTGCTCTCAGCCCGAATATAGATACAATTGTTCCGAAAAGTAAAGTCTGTGACAGGGCCGGGCTGGGAATAAAAATCGCCCCCGGCGCAAAGCCCCCGCACCCACATACAAAATCTGCTTTAAAAAATTTTCCCCTTTTTCTCGCCTTGCATCTTTCAAAAAAAAAAAACTACACTATAAGGGGGCGTTCAATGGCACAGGACAAATACCCGGGTGGGTTTTCCGGCCGGGATTTGCCCGGTTTTTGGGGCCCTCCCCACGGCCCGCGGGGTGGACGGCTTTTTCCCCAAGGGCAGAGAAGAGCCCTCCCCCCTCCCATTGAGGTGTTGTTTTTTTCCGGGAAACGGACAGAAAAATGAACATGCCAAAAGTTTTTTGGCGGCCCGCGGTCGGAAAAACCGGGGCGGAAAACCCCTGCAGTGGGGACTGGCCGGGTTTTCCATAGAGACCATTGGTCATTTTCAGCCGTTTTAAGGTGGTCTGAAAAACCGCAAATCGGCTGAAAAACCGTCCGAAAACCTGTGCCGTGGGGACATGCCCTAAAGTTGCTTTCACACAGAGCATTTTTGGTGCTTTTTTGTGCAGAAAGGCAGAGCAGTTCATGCTGTACATTTCTGCACAAAAAAACCGCATCAAAAATGCAACAATACCGCTCTGTGTGAGAGCCCCCTAAACACAAGCAAGAAAGAAAAAGTGGTGCAGAGAAACCCCTCATCACAGATTCAGGAGTGCACTTGCTTTACAATCAGTGACAAGCCCACAATGCCACTACATAAGCACCAGCATAACCTACAACCCCACCAATCACATCCCCAGTAGTCAGGTCACCATCACATGAATACAGCACTGATTCAACACAGAAGTAAAAGGACCTCTGACAGCAGGGATTCACAGGAGACGTCATCTCTGATGGGAGTTGTTCTCTTCTCCTTTTCTTCTCCATCTGACCAAACACCCATGATGTCTGCCCTGATGAGTTGTTCCCTTCCATTTTTCTCTGTCCGGTACAGCATGCAATGTCTTCTTCTCCCGGTCACTACTCATCCCTGTAGAATTTACCACAAATACATCTTAGACTTCTCTCTTTTCCAGCACTTTCCTATCAGTTCCCAAATCTGTACAAGCTCCCTATCCATAGAGCCCCAAATAGTAATAGTGCCCCCTTTGGTGCTCCACACAGTAAAAAGTTAGTAATTGTACACCAAACGGCATGTTAGACCCTAAAAATTAGAAATTAAAAAATGTCAGATAAGTGGCATGTAAATAGGTAGACCCCCATTAGGTAGGTAAACAGGGCCTTCCTCCATTAATTTGGTAGGTAGACAGGGTCTACCCCTGTAATTAGCCAGGTAGATAGGATAGCCCCCAGTAATTAGCCAGGTAAATAGGGCTTTCCCCAGTAACTAGCCAGGTAGCTGGGGCTGCCCCCAGTAATTAGCCAGGTAGATAGGGCTGCCCCCAGCAACTAGCCAGGTAGGGCCAGTAATTAGCCAGGTAGGGCCATTAATTAGCCAGGTAGGGCCAGGGGCAGTAAATAACCAGGTAGGGCCAGTAATTAGCAGCCAGAGCCAGTATGTAGCCAGGTAGGGCTAGTAAGCAGCTAGGCAGACCCAGTAATTAGCAGTCAGGGCCAGTATGTAGCCAGACAGGGCCAGTATGTAAGCAGGCAGGGCCAGTATGTAAGCAGGCATGGCCAGTATATAGGCAGGCAGGGCCAGTATATAGGCAGGTAGGGCCAGTATATAGGCAGGTAGGGCCAGTATATGGGGAGGCAGGGCCAGTAATCAGACAGGTAGGGCCATTATGTAGCCAGGGAGTGCCAGTATATAGGCAGGCAGGAAGGGCCAGTATATAGGCAGGCAGGAAGGGCCAGTATATAGGCAGGCAGGAAGGGCCAGTATATATATAGGCAGGCAAGAAGGTCCAGTGTATAGGCAGGCAGGAAGAGCCAGTGTATTATCAGACAGGTAGGGCCAGTATGTAGCCAGGCAGGACTAGTATATAGGCAGGCAGGAAGGTCCAGTATATAGGCAGTCAGGAAGGGTCAATATATAGGCAGGCAGGAAGGGCCAGTATATATATAGGCAGGCAGGAAGGGTCAGTATATATATATATAGGCATGCAGGAAGGGCCAGTATATATATAGGCAGGCAAGAAGGTCCAGTATATAGGCAGGCAGGAAGGTCCAGTATATAGGGAGGCAAAAGGGCATATATAGGCAGGAAGGGCCAGTATCTAGGCAGGCAGGAAGGGCCAGTATATATATATAGGCAGGCAGGAAGGGCCAATGTATATATAGGCAGGCAGGAAGGGCCAGTATATATAGGCAGGCAAGAAGGGCCAGTGTATAGGTAGGCAGGAAGGGCCAGTATATATATATAGGCAGGCAAGAATGGCCAGTGTATATATAGGTAGGCAGGAAGGGCCAGTATATATATATAGGCAGGCAAGAAGGGCCAGTATATATAAGCAGGCAAGAAGGGCCAGTGTATATATAGGCAGGAAGGGCCAGTATATATATAGGCAGGCAAGAAGGACCAGTGTATAGGTAGGCAGGAAGGGCCGTTAAACAAAAGGGTATAAAAGGCCAGATAATATAGGCAGGCAGGAAGGGTCAGTATATATATAGGCAGGCAGGAAGGGCCAGTATATATACAAACAGTATATATATAGCATAAACATATATATATAGCAGGAAGGATATATATATATATATATATTATATATATATAATATATATATATATTATATATATAGCAGGTATAACCATATATAGGCAGCAAGAAGGGCCAGTATATATATAGGCAGGCAGGCAGGAAGGGCCAGTAAGTAGTTAAAAAAAATAATAATAATAATAATACTTAACTAGTTTCCTCCCTCCCCTGCTGTTTTTCTGGTCCGGAGCCGGCGGCCGCCCGCAGCAGAGTGCATGGCACGGATCAGGCGCGCGATGACGTCATCACATCGCGCGCCTGCGTTGCGGCCTGCAGGGAGCTGAACGGCCAAGATCACAAGATCCCGGCCGTTCAGCCTCGGCTGCTGCTTGCGGCGCGCGGTGCAGGCGGCGGCCGTGATGGCTGCATGTCTGGGTCTGTGTGGTTGTAAAATCTGAACAACAACATCAGTGGGTTATTTAATGTAAAACTAGTTTTAGATTCTATTAATTAAATGCATTTTATAGGAGATATTTTTATATTTTTGGGATATTATATATTTTCTATTCATTTAATATAATAACATTTTTTATTAAATTCAAATAATTAAATTTTATGTCGTTTGATAATTATCAGAAAACTGTTTTTATTATTGTTCTGGTGTAAGTTGAGAAATATTGGACATTTTTTTCCCTAACAGCAAATCTATCTCCACTTCGACTCCTCAGGCTCAGGCAGAGCACAGTGACATAGGTCTGAGCAGTAATGCGCCTAGTGCTGAACCACATTCATATATGTGTCTAATATTACGAGTGTGGTGCGACGCCCCCAGAACGCCCCCTCATGTTAGGTGCATTAGAAAGTGTTGAGTCTTACGAACAATGCACCTAACACATTCATTAGGTGCATTAGACATCATAGACGGCTCCCTTTGGCACATCTTACGCTAAAATGGCGGGACTGGGAGCTTCCATTAGACCCATGGCAGAAAGGTGTGCAAATAATCCAGTCCTCTAGTGGTCAAATATCCTATGGGAGTTGCATGTAAAAGTTCAAAAAAAGTTTTAAAAAAATAGTAAAAAAAATATTAAAAGTTCAACCCCCTCCTCCACACTTTTGTCATACAAATAAAAAAAAAAAAAAAATGAAAGTTACACATAAATCGTTATAGCCGTGTCTGTAAAAGTTTAATTTATTAAAATATAAAAGTGAAAAGTGATTTAAGAATTTGCATCTATCCTAAAATGGTACCAATAAGAACTACACTTCAGTCTGCAAAAAAATGCCCCCTTACTCAGGCCCATAGGTTGAAGAGCAAAAAAGTTATTGGCGGCAGAAAATGGCGCTGCAGAGTAAATTTAGGAGATATAGAATGTTTTCTTTTTTTTTTTTTTTTTTTTTTTAAATTAATAAAACATAGTGAAAACCCTACATATTTGGCATTTCTGGAATAGCATCAGCCTGTAGAATACAGAGAACATCATCTCCTGAATCCGTTCATTCCTTACCTTTGTAAGCACAAAAATGCTCTTCCATGCCCTTGTCATTTCCCACCTAGACTATTGCAACATTCTTCTCTGCGGCCTCCCGTCTAGCACCCTCGCTCCCCTCCAAACCATCTCTGCTGCCATCTTATCCATCTCTCTCCTCGCTACTCCTCTGCCTCTCCCCTCTGTCAATCCCTCACTGCTACCCATTGCCCAGCGAATCCAGTTCAAGTTACTAACCATGACCTACAAGCCTCTCCACAGCCTCTCCCCTCCATACATCTCTGCCTTAATCTCCAGATATCTCCCCCCACACAATCTCCACTCCTCCCAGGTCCATCTTCTCTGCTTTCCCCGTATCAGTTCTTCACACAAGTCTCCAAGACTTCTCCCGTGCTTCCCCCATTCTCTGGAGCTCACTGCCCCAACACATCAGACTCTCCCCCTCTCTCACTAGCCTCAAAGTTAACCTGAAAACCCATCTCTTCAGGATTGCCTACGACCAACATTAACTGTGTTGCACTGCTCCACCCCACAAACATGTCTGCCCCCCACCTTCTGTCTCTTCCCACCTTCCTTGTAGACTTTAAGCCCTCACGGGCAGGGCCCTATCTCCCTCTGTACCAGTTGTTAGTTACTTATTGTCACTTTGTAAGTGTTTGACCAATGTTATTTATGTAACCCCCTTGAATGTACAGCGCCTTGGAACCAAGGGCGCTTTAAAATAAATAATAATAATAATAATCATTTATACCGAAGAGGGAACGCCATAAAAACAAAATTCACATTTCACCCCACTCAGAATTTTTCTTTGGTTTCCTAGTATATTCTATGGTACTGTCAATGGTATATTTAAAAAGTCCATCTTGTCCCACAAAAAAACAAGCCCTTATATGTCTATGTATATTGAAAAATAAAAAAGTTATGGCTGTAGGAAGGCGGTGAGGAAAAAATGTGTCAACCAAAAAAACCCAAAAAACGCTCGGTCCTTAAAGGGGTTTTGCGACTATCTCATTCAATACCTCCTTTATCCAGCTCTTCAGCTCTGTGTACTCAGAAGGAGGCGTGTGTGATTTATTTGAATTGCATATCATGTGACCCAGCAGGATGACATCACCAGGCCTTTCCTCTCTCTAATAGGGATGAGCGATATTATCAGCAAAAGTTTGAATCGACACGGTTTTTAGGCTTATTAGAAATTTCTGATCACGCGATAGTTAAGGTGACAATCTGACAGATAATCTATTACTATCGAACCATTTTCAGCGTTTCCTGTCATTTTGGCGGCCAGCGTATGGATCTCATTGGCTGCAAAAGTCACGTGACCTCGTTTTATCTATGCAACTGCATTTCCTGTTCAGCTCATGTTCTGTCTATCACACTTCACAGCAGGACGTGTCTCTCTGCGGTTAAACCAATTGCTGTTCTAACAGCGCTGAGAGATAATCTCTTCTAATACAAGAAACCATCCACCTACCTACAGATTAGAATAGAGTTAGATTAGAGAATTTCACTTCTTATTTAGTTAGAGAAAGTTTTAAAGATATCTTCTGGTGTGTGCAGCCATGGGGCTGCGGGAGCGGGGTGGTTGGGGGTGGGGGTTGGCAGCGGGAGAGGCTTTTGAAAGGAAGGGAGATATTGTGCAGCTCAGTGTGTTCTGTGACCTTGAATTGAAAAAGCATTGTTTTTTACCACTTTTTTGGCCAGCAGACCTCTGATAGGAGGTGAAATTGGCCCTGTTTTTTTCAGCTCTATTGCAATCACTGCGTGTCAGTGTTCCCAAAAACCGGCATAACTTTCCTATAAACTTTTAAATAGTTTTATTGAAGTCCGTGCGTCTTTTTGCCGCAAAGAGCTCAGTTGTACGCATATTGTGTTATACATATTTGATAGTAAATTACTCCTGTTGTCAGTGGTACGAAGACCGCCATATTAATCCATATACCCTATAATCCATATAACTTTACGACCCCTTTTTCCAGCACTTTTTAATTGTGGTCAGACAGTTAAGGGTCATGCGCTTAGGCGATGGTAAATGTCCAGTTCAACTAAATGGTGTTCAAGCCCTCCCTTTTTCAGGCACTTTTTAATTTGTGGGTGATGCAGGTTTAAGGGCTGCTGTGGTAAAAGCGGGATAGTGAATGGTGTGTGACTTTTTTTTTTGTGGCTTTTATAACCTAAGTGTGTTGCCTAAGATGTAGCCTGTATCCAGTTTGCTGTTGTGGATGTTAATTCCAGCTTCTCCAGCCCTGCTTGGATGTAAGAATGAAGGTGTTGTTCCTCTCCCATAGACTTTAATGGTCATCGGTGAAATCTATTATCGACTATCGGAAATCGTCTTGATAATTGCCGATATCGACTATCGATCTGATAACGATAGTCGACGTAATCGCTCATCACTACTCTCTAGTCAAAGAAGAGGCAAAAAATTTTGACCACGGGGCGGGAAGGGGACCAATTTAATCGGTGACCCAATAGGTTCCTGCTATAACCCGCACTGCTCAGTACTGTACACCACCATCCTGATAAAAGTCAGTGACTGAGTGAAGGAGTACGGGGTAGTTACAGAGGTTAAACATCACAACGGCGCTCCGGCAACTACCTCATCGCTCCGAAGCGGTGGCCTCCTGGATTGTTGGAGCACATTGCACAATGGTTCTATTAGATTGTCTTGTCTTCGCAAGAGTTATTACAGAATATTCGGGGCCTCTTTTGAGTGAAGTGTATAATTTGCTACTCCTGTCTAAACTGTCAGAAATCCCATAGGAGTACGCAATGTAGTGCCGGCGGCCAGCTGTGTGCCGGATTAGACAGCTATGAGGTTTCTTGAGACAAATTGATTGCCGACTTTGAGCGCTTGTAATTGACATCTGTCCATAACTATATTTGTGGTATTGAGATAAGAGGCGGTGCACTTCTCTGTGCACCGGTGATAAGGCTCTATAGAGACATTCAATGCTGCCTGTATAGGAACAAATACTAGCAAATACTATGGGAGCATTACAGAGAAACACAATGAAGAACGGGGCCAAACCGAATCCCGCCCTCCCACTCTTTGAAGAACAAGAATAAATCCTTAAGAAACTTAAAGGTTTATTTCAGTTGTTAACATTTTTCACTCCATTGTTTATATTTTTACGTGGCCAAAACATTCAGTCCCATTGGTGGCCAGCAGGGGCGAAACTAGCGTTCATGGGACCCCATAGCAAATTGAGATGGGGCTCCGCCACCTAATGACAATAAACTAAATAGCATTAGTGGCAATAATTAAAGGGGTTGTCTCACTACATTGATTTGTCCTGTTTTCTTAGTTTAATTTTGAATTCAGGGGCGTGTTTACTGGCTCCTACTAGGCTGCAGTAGAAGCCAGGTCTGTTAGCTTAGCAACGTGCGGGAGGCTATCAGGGAGAGATCAAACAGGTCTGTAGCTTATAGAAAACCCAGTGCTGGCGGGCCTATCAGGAGAGATCAAAACAGGTCTGTAGCTATAGCCCAGTGCGGGCAGCCTATCGGGAGAGATCAACAGGTCTGTAGCTTTTAGCGACCTGAGGGGGCTGATGCAGCCCATACAAGAGGTGATATCTAGGAATAGGTAGGACACTGTTAATCAAGAAGAGAAGGACTTGGGAATCCTAGTGGACAGTAAAGTTAATTGTAGCAGCCAGTGTCAGGCAGCATCTGCCAAGGCAAATAGGATCATGGGGTGTATTAAAAAGGGCATAGAGGCAGACAATGAGAACATCATTTTACGATTATACAAAACAAAAGTAATAAAAAGACTGGGTGGATTACAATACCCAGAAAAATTTGCAAGATTAGGCTTACTTAGTTTGGAGAAAAGACGGCTTTGGGTGGATATAACAAATATATCAAAGGTCAATATAGAGATCTCTCCCAAGACCTATTTATACCCAGGATTGTATCTAGAACAAGGGGGTGTGCTCTACGTCTAGAGGAAAGAAGGTTTCATCATAGACATAGAAAGGGATTCTTTACTGTAAGAGCAGTGAGACTGTGGAACTCTCTGCCAGAGGAACTTGTCATGGTGACTTCACTAACAGAGTTCAAAAAGGGTCTGGATGGATCTCTAGATGTAATAATATAACAAGTTATAGTGACCAGGATTCTGGAGAAGGGTCTGGAGACATTTCTAGATGTAATAATTAAAGTTATAGTGACGGGGTTCTGGAGAAGGGTCTGGAACATTTCTAGATGTAATAATAACAAGTTTATTTACCGGTTCTGGAGAAGGGTCTGGATACATTTCTAGATGTAATAATATAACAAGTTATAGTGACGGATTCTGGAGAAGGGTCTGGATACATTTTAGATGTAATAATAAACAAGGGTTTTAGTGAACCAGGTTCTGGAGAAGGGTTGGGGGAACATTTCTAGATGTAATAATATAACAATTTTTAGTGACCGGGATTCTGGAGGGAAAGGGTCTGGATACATTTTAGATGTAATAAAAATAACAAGTTTAGGTGACGGATTCTGGAGAAGGGTCTGGGAATTTTAGATGTAATAATATAACAAGTTATATGACGGATTCTGAGAAGGGTTTGGATTTTAATTTTTAGATGTAAAATATTTAAAAAAGTTATAGTGACCCGGATTCTGGAGAAGGGTCTGGATACATTTTTTAGATGTAAAAATAAAACAAGTTATAGTGAACCGGATTCTGGAGAAGGGTCTGGATACATTTCTAGATGTTTAAAATATAACAAGTTTTTGTGCCAGGATTCTGGAGAAGGGTCTGGGACATTTCTAGATGTAATAATAAACAAGTTTAGTGACCAGGATTCTGGAGAAGGGTCTGGATACATTTCTAGATGTAATAATATAACAAGTTATAGTACCAGGGATCTGGAGAAGGGGCTGGATACATTTCTAGAGGGAATAATATAACAAATTTTTAGTGACCGGGATTCTGGAGAAGAGTCGCTGATCCAGGGATTTATTCTTTGCCAGATTGGAGTCGGGAATTTTTTCCTAAATGAAAAACAATTGGTTTTTTTAAACCTCATGGGGGGTTTTTATCTTCCCGGATAACTTATGAAAATAGGCTGAACTGGATGGATGTTATCTTTTTTTACCTTACAAACTATGTAATCTTTAAAGTGCAGTGCGTGGGACACAAGCCCAAACTTTTTGTTGTTTATACCTGATCGGGCCCCCTCAACCTTTGGCCCCCATTATGACTGCTTTGGCTATAGTTATGCCCATGGTTGCCAGAACTGTAATTTCAGGACTCCATACAGCTGAAGCACGTGGGTCCCCTGCTTACTACCAATTCCTTTCTTGCACCCTATTTTTAAAAATGTATTCAGGACCCCTGACAGGAGAACTGCCCTGGGGGGGCATATTGATTTGCCTAATTTGGTGCAAATTTACTGAAACTGAATCTACAAAAAACCTGTTTTCACTTTTAAAGGGGTGTCTCACACAAGGGTTGTTTTTTTTAGTTAAAATCTTCAAAAAACAAGTGACTTTGCAATATATGCCCCAAAAACATCCCCCTCCTATTCCTAGATACCCCCTTGATGGGCTCAAAAATTCAGGTCGCTATAGCTACAGACCTGTTTGTCCCCCCTGTTGGCTCCGCACTTTTTGCATAGCTACAGACCGGTTTTCACTGCTAGTTAGTAGAACCAAAAAAACCCCCCTGAATTCAAAGTGAAACCAAAAAACGGGACTGAGGTAAAATTAATCAATTTGTGGATAAACCCTTTAAAACCCTCTGTGAAGAGTTTAAAATTTTTGCATGTCCCGTAGCAACAGATACTTCTGTATGTGGTCAGAAGCCCACAATATTTTGTGGTCAGTTAGGAAAAGGGTCAGGACATTTAAGGGGGGGTTGTTACTAAATAAGATCTGGGTAGGACGGCAGCAAAAAAGGAGAATATACACAGGAAGTGGGGAAAAAACCAGGTCAAGAGGGGCAATTTTTCCCCGGGGCTTTTCCCCTGGCGGGGCTTTGCACAGGGGGCCCTCCGATCCCCCTATGTAGGGTAGTTCAGTAATGGGATGGTTCCTTTTTTAAATGTTTCTGATTGGGGCCCAAATTGTTTTTTTTCTTTTTCTCTTTCCTACTATACCGGGGTTAAAAGGTGGGCCCTTTGGATACCACCTTTTTTTTTAAAAAACCCGTTTCATTTTAAAAGTGACCCTACTTCTTTCCTGTGGCGGGGGAGGGTGATTGGATATATAGGGTGGATATGACTTTGTGATTCTTAACCCTTGTATAGCTTTTTTAAACTTAAAGGGTTCTCTGGGACTATCTTTTTATTTGTTAAAGAGCTCCAAACTAATTATTTGACTTTGAATTGTATCAGAAAAAATTATTTCCCTTTTAAAAAAACAAAGGGAAACCCCTTTACTCCCTTTTTCTAATCTTAGATGTTCATCGTTAAAAACCCCTCAAGGAATTTTGTGACAATCATGGTGTGTTTGAACCCGGGGTCAGCTCAAAACCTTAAGGGTGTGCCTAGCAGAGTTCCTGAGTGATTATTAGTCACTATTAAACAGGGGGTGTTGAAGAATGTAATCATTCAAATACAGAGAGGGAGGATTAAGCGAAACTTCTTGTTTGATTGGAAAATGTGCATTAGGACCTTGAAAAATTATCACAGCATCAGAAAAAAAGTTTTCCCTGTGCTTTTATATAGTAGGGGTGCAGGGTAAAGCCTCATGAGACTCTCCTTGAAATCACTGGGGCAGGGAAGATCCACATCCCCCCCCAAGCAGGCAAAATTTTTTCCTGAACCCCCCCCATACTTGTATCTGTGCTTCCCTCCTGCCCAGTATAGACTAATGTTCACCATCCTGATTTGGACATGGAGTTTGACGTAGTTTCGTTCAAATTGATTAGCCCAAACCCCCTATTGCTTGACAGGAAAATTTGCACAGCCGGATAAAAGGACCGGGGAACCGAGGTGAATGGGAAAGTCCGGGAGGTAAGTAAGTTTTATCTACTGTTTTTTACCCTGGTAACGACCCCCAAAAATGAGCAAAGTTAGTTCCCGGCCCCCCCCTTTTAAATTTTTGGGTTAGAAAAAGTGGCTTCCCCTTTTTTCACAAATGCCTTAGTATGGATGCTTTGTAAGGGCAAAAAGGCAATTCAAAAAAATCTAACACCTTACTGCTCCCCAGGGGAGATTTCCCTTTTCGGGTCAAATGTATAATGTGATTGATTTGGGGGGATACAGTGTTTTAAATTTTGAATTAAAAAAGATGGTAACCTGGTAAATTTTATTTTGATGTAAAATGTGCAAAAATTTTTTTGGGGTTGTGTATAAAAACATAAATTTGCGGGTTTTTAAACAAATTTATTTCTGGAGTACATTTACTTTCTGGGAGTGCAGTAAATACTATAATTAACTTTAGAGATTACAGCGTAATAATACATGATAGAGGCATAGTATATAATATTACTTATTTCAAGTATTCAGTGTGTGAAATAATTTCAGGGGTACAATGTTTATAATTTTTTGTTGGGGGAAGTATATAATATAATTTATTAATGGTTTTGCGTTTTTATATTTTAGGGAAAAACTACATGACATAAAATTTTTAAAGGGGGTACAGAGTAAAAAACATTCATTCAGGTGTTTTACTTTTCTTGTTGCTTTTTTTTTTGTTATGGGATTTCTTATTTAAAACCTTAAACCGAAAACCCCGAAAGTAGTTAATGACCGAAATTTCTTTTTTGTTTTTTCCCTTTTTTGGTTTAACATTTGTAACTTTTTTTTTTTTAATGACGCAGTTTTTGGGCCTCGTTTTTATTGGGGGGAAAAATTTTTACTTTATGGGGGATAGTTTAAGTTTATTTAAATAATTGCAGGGAAACTTTTTTTAATTGTTTTTTAAAATTTTTTTTTATTTTTTTAATTTTTTTTTACACCCTTTAATTTCATAGTTAAATAACGTTTGATTAATTCACGGTTATTACGTGGTTGATACCTAATATGTTAGGGTTTTTTTTTTTGGGGGTAATGTATGCACAATTTTTTTTTATTAAATATTTTTTTTCATTTTTTCTTTATTTTTTTTTAACCACTTTTTTTTTGGTTTTTTACTTTTATTTTTTAATCCCAAGAAAGGATAAAATTTTTTTCTTTTTTTTTTTTACATTGTTTTGCATTAGTTTTCTATATGAATAATGTAATTGGTCAGTTGACACGGGGTATCAGGGGCACTCACAGTTTTCCTTATCAGGCTTCTTACACAGGGACAGCCCCCTGAGTCACCCCTTTTGTGTCTGTGTTTCCCCCTCCCATAAGACTAAAGTTCAAAGTTTATTTGGACACGGAGTTTGATGTAATTTTTTGTGTCTAAAAAACTGCGTCCAGTCAATTTATTGACATGGGGAAAAAATTTGCTACGCCAAAGGGTAAACGGACCTACCATAGTAAATGGGGCATCTGGGACCACTCCCAGGGGACTGTGCGGTTCCCGGCTCGTGGGTCCCGGGAAATGTCCCGATCACCCGAAAAAGTGCAGGGTATCCCTTTTATTTTGCTGCGGTGGGAAATGCACAAAAAAGGGTTTTAAAGTCGGGGAACGGGGTTTCCCCCCCCCCAGTGCTTGCAGGAGCTGCATGGGGGCAGGGGTGTGTACACTCCCCCTTCTCGCGTGCTGCGGGGGCCCCAAACTTGTGTCTGCCAGCAACGCAAAAAAAACGACTGCACCAGCGCATCAAAGGGGGGGGTCGTTAAGGAGCTAAAGGGGTTTTCTCACTTCAAAGATCATATTTTAAAATATGAGGGTTGTAAATATAATCAACTTTGTAATAGGATTGTATTATCCAAATGCTATGGTTTAGCAGAAATTGCTTCTGCCTCCATAGAGCATAATGTGACTGTGATGTTTGGGTTCCCACCCCCTCAATGGCATGGGTTGCCGGCGCTGTATCGTCATCTGTGTCCCTGGCCCGGTCGGAATGACGGCGCATGCGTATTGGCGCATTCTTCGTGATCACTGTTTCTTTCTTGTGAAAAAAGTAGTAGTCTCCTCCTCAGTCTGTGATTTCAGAACCCCTTCTCACTCCCACTTATACCAATAAGTCATTGATTGTTAGCAGCGGGAGCGAGCGCCCACGCTGTTGGAGCATCTTCATGTGATCGCACTACTAAGGAAGACGTCCCTGTTGTCATTCCCAACACGCTTAGATTTAGCAAGACAACAGCCTATGTGCTCCCTGAAATGCTGAGGTGAGAAAACCCCTTGGAGGAAATAGTGATAGGAGGCAAATAAAGCAGCATTTGCTGCATTGCCTGGCACTATTTTCTACGTAATATGGGGCGGGGACAATATTGTATGTGGGGGGTTTTGAGTGATAGGGCTGCTCTGTACTCCCAGTCTGGACCTGGTGAGAACCAAGAGTCATAAATATTATATTCTGTTGTTGTTCACTAACATAGGAGAACCTACAGCTCAGGGCTGACTTATCCAAATTATCACAAGGCATTATGGGAAAGGAGCTGAGAAGCTTTAGCGTGCTCTTTTGGATGTAACAAATCCTCAATTTGCTTTTGACCCACTGGATCTTTGGAAAGCAAGAAGGGATATTTAGCCAAGCCAGCATCACTCATCTGTGTACAGCCGTTTCGGGGTTTTGCCCCTCGTCAGTACAGAGCAGGGCGATGCTAGCTTGGCTGAGTGGGAGGCAATGAGTAGCTAACTAGACAGTTGCCCGGGAGGTCCCAGGACCATAAGGACCCCAGGTGGTTAGAGATATGTCCTGAGAATCCTCAGGATGCCCTTGACTCTCTGCCTACAGCCTACAAGACTCTGACAATCAGTCTTGTAGGCTGTAAGCTGTTTAACGCTGTAACAGATATATTTTTATTTTGTTATGGTCCAATAAAAGAGGCTTGGTGGGTCATGTGCTAGGGCAAGGCTCGGGCCACTAATTTGACAAGAGGCCCTTATTGCTGTTAAGACAGTCATGCTATAGCCTAGGAAAAAAAGGAATCAGAACTGTCTTTTAAAAGAGGTCCTGGTTAGCACACATAGGAAGGGGAAGAAATTAAAAGAGCACACTGGTCCTTTAAATATGCAAGGACTAGCATGTACGCACAATAGGAGGGCAGAGGAGGACAAAGGAGGCAGCTAGGTGTCTGAAGGAATGGGCAAATAACATAGGCAGCTTGCTGTAGGTAGAGTCAAGCACTGGCATCTAATGTTGGTCCATGATAAATTTTAGGTGGAAGTGTAACCACCAACCAATCATTTGAACAGTTATCCCCATTCCTTATCCCTCCTGAACCACCAGATAGTCTACTGTGGGGAGCGGTGGCTGATCATGCATATTGCCCAGGCTCAGATTAACCCACAAGAAAGTAGGGACCCTGGACATTTGTGGGCCCCTAAGCATGGTGAGCCCTGGAGAAGAGCTGGCCTGGGGTTGCCCTTCAGGGAGAAAGGCAGAGAAAGAGAGGAAGAATGCAAGAGTCATGTGCAGTAGCTGTGGGGTAGGCCCGAAGTATCAACTCGACTGGTGGGCACTGGGCACCTAGGTCTGACACTGATATTGCCACTTTTTATGTAGGGCTCGGAATCACCCCTTTTAACCAAAATGCATGTCCAGATTACCCACTAAGGGAAATAGAATAAGAGTTAGTTTAACGTTTCTGCTTTTTACATGCCCACTCCATACCCATAACCAAGTTCTGCTCACCCCCTCCAAGCCTACAACCCATTTCTGCTTGCTAACTCCATGCCCACCACCCACTTCTGCTTGCCTACTCCATGCCCACCACCCACTTCTGCTTGCCTACTCCATGCCCACCACCCACTTCTGCTCATCAACTCCAAGCCTACCATCCACTTCTACTCACTGACTTGATGCCAAACACTCATTTCTGCTTGCCCACTCCATGCCCACCACCTACTTTTGCTCACTCACTCCCAGTCACTTCTGGTCCTTCAGTATTCATGCACTGACATGACATTGGACAGGAAGTGATGTCAGAGTTCGAGCACAATGGGACCCGAAGGATAGGGACCAGTAAGTAAGACCCTGAAGACCAGTTAGAAATCACTAACCCTATATTAGCGATAAGTTCATGGTTGATTTTTCTGTCAATTATTGACCTGTACTGCCATGGAACGCCCATAGAACAGAATGGACAGTCGTGCACAGATGGGACCAGCTCTCTATTTTGAGGCAAAACTCTTGAGGGCCCAGTTTTATGTAATCAAAGTCTATGGTGGGAACACCCCTTTAAGTGAATGCAGTTGTGTTGCGATATTAGGCAAGGAGTATATATAAGTGGCATTGTGGCTAGGAAAAAAAAGAGGTGTTTTCAGAAACTTTCATGAACATCTCTCCATTCATTTCCAAGAGGAAGGTAGCCATGATTGAGCTGGACTCTCTTATCAGTATCCGGGCAACTTACCTGTACATGCTGACTATGGTATTGCCATTATGCATTAGGTACACATATACATCCTCCACTTCTTCATGCTTCAGCATACTGAAAGTAAAAAAGTATACACCTGAAAAAAAGGATTAATTAGGATTAATACCTAAACAATGAGATGACTTAAGCAGTACTTTAATCTAAGCCAGGTAACTAGAATTTATAGGGCCCTATAGTAAAATGAGATGAAACCCCTCTACCTAATGACTGGAAACTGACAGAGCAGCAATGATAGATCACTTGGGCTCTTGCTCTTTGCCTGTGATAGTCTCTTTTGGCTTGAGCTGGTGTTTTGTTACCTTTTTGGATTTCCTGGATTGCTGACCTTTTGCCTGCCCTTTTGACCTCTGTTTCTGCCTGTCGTTCTTATACTGCCTTATTATCTCTGGCTTGACCCGTATTTGCTTGATCTCTCTTTTGTGTATTCCTCTGTCCTGTCCATCATTTTCTACCCAGTGGTGATTTCCATTTCCCACCAGTAGGGACTATAACCAGTTTGTCCCTCCCCCGCCCTCCCGCCCCCCACACTCCTGACCAACCTAGAGTTGGGCTGCAGTTGGGCAGGGACAGCAAGGAGGGGCCTAACAATTAAAATGGGATCCTATCCTATCTTGACCTCTCCGTTCAGGTCCTAGGGTCACCACCTCCATATTAGGATCAATTTTAAAAACTTCCATTGCCTCTACACTTTTTAAGCCTCGCGCCCAAAACCCCCCCAATATTACTGGGGCATATCACCTTGTTTTGGACACTACCATCAAAATGCCCTTGGAGCAACCATGATGGATTTTAGCTCATACTGCTATTAGTTCTGCATTATTTCCTAATAAAAAATATTTCTTATTATTATGAGTTAATAAAGAGGGTCTTCTGTTCAGGATCTTCATCTCTTGAGTGGAAATCAGCTACAAAAAGTATCTCCTGCTCTGGAGGACCTGTCCTTTCCTGCATATATATGGACATTATATAATGCTGCTTTCCTCCTGTGGTGGCACTGCAGGGAAATATAACACTTGCTTCCCGGTTTTCCCACAAGTTATGGCTGATCGCTGGGGGTCCTAGCAGTAGGAACACTCTGTGTTCAACTTTTTAGGAAGGGATCCTTTTAACCAGTAGGGATTATGTAATCCTTTAAAGGGATTGTCTCACTACAAGGATTGCTTATTATGTTAAAAATCTTGCAAAAACAAATCACTTTGCAATATATGTCTATTAACAGTATCCTACCTATTCTGAGATATCCCCTCTTGTATGGGCTGCATCAGCTCCTCAGGTCGCTATAGCTACAGACCTGTTTACTCTTTCATGATAAGCTGCTAGGACCGGTTGCTATAGCTAATTACCTGGCTTCCACTGCAGCCTAGTAGAAGCCAGTAAACCCCTGAATTCAAAATGAAACCAAGAAAACAGGACTGAGGTGAGATGAATTGATGTAGTGAGACAACCCCTTTAACCCTCTGATTACCTTTGGGGTCCAACACACTAGAGTATTTGTAATGTTAGCAGATAATATGGATATGCAGTTTCATATTTCTCAACTCAGGCTAAAAATAATTAGAATTTTTTTTTTTATCATGCATGTCCAGGGTCACTGTCTAGGAATAGATTCCAGCATATTTGTTTTTTACATTTCAAAAGGATTTTGTGAATTGTTGACTGTGAGATGAGATAGGAGGTGACAGCCCCAGCTATGAGAGCGGGACAGGGTCAGCCAATTAGTAGAAGGCAGAGGCGCTGAAATAACGCTCAAAAAGTAAACTAAAATAAATAATTGCAGTATATGTTCAGACTGAATATATTATACATAATAGCGGTAATTATAACCTTACAGTTACTGTCTAATGAGGAACAAAGATGAACATATTAGCAAGCAATCGCCTAATCGTGGCTATTAACATAGCTGTAGAGGGTGCAGAGGTGGAAGTCACACCAGGGTTATTATGGTGCCTATTGGGGCCCAACAGCAACTCTGTCATAGGAAAAGACACCACTATATATGGCACTGTAGGTGGGGGCGCTGTTACAAATGTGGCACTGGGGCCCAGGAGCTTCAACCTACACCTCTGAAGTACTGTTCAGAAACTTAGGAACCCAAAATTGCATTCTGGTACTTGAAGTTTAGCATCAAGTAGAGTCACAGGTTGGGACCACTACTAAGAATAGCTCTAGAATCAGAACGACAAGGTAGATCTCCGACTCCAAACACTAAGGCAAACAAGATGGGAGTACATAAGGTGTGCTACTCTGCTTCCACCACATAGTATCTGCAAGGCCACTAGGAGGTTGAAGCCAAGCGAAGGAGCCTTGGCTCCACAAGGACAATTTTTTAGAAAATATTCATAAGAATATCGAATGTTGTGTTCCCATCATTTGGAGATACACCAACTCCTTTTTGAGACCTCCACTGGAATCCCTGTGGAATCCCAGATTCAGATGGATGTTATTTGCTTGATCTTTTGACCCACTGAGGAATCCCTGGAATGGGATGATACGCGTTTGGGGTTAATTTAGCGTATTATCTACTCTGGCGCTTGGGTTTCATCGCCCTATTGACCGTAGTTACCAGTTCGGGTTGAATGGCGCAGATAAGTATTGGCACTTTTTGTATACCCTTTGACTTTGAAGTTGGTTTATTGAGGGTATTTTTTTCTGTTACCTTTTGGGAGTAGTTCTGATTCATTATTCTAGTGCCATTAGCACAAACCTTTGCGCCGTTTTGGTAGACATATTGCCAATCAAGCTGTATTTTTCAATTTTTACGGCAACTAGTAATATATATGCTTGACGTTAAATAGGATACAGTGTATGAGTTAATTGCGGGGTCGCCCTTATCGGGGCGGTGTCTCCGTTGTGGCAGGTACTATAGGGTTTATGGTGTAGGTGACAGCTTAGGGTATTACCCCTTCTTTGTGGTGTCCCGGATATATATTTTAATTTAGTGTTATTAAAAGGTATGTTTTAAAGGAGTCGTTTTTTGTATTTTTTGGATTTATTTTTCTATTCCTATAATTTACACACGTGGGAAGCATTTTGTTGTTTCATTATAATAAATGCATAATACAATACTGTGAAGAGAATAAGCCAAGCGGTTATTATATTACAACAAGGTCTGTTATAACCTTGTATTATGTATGAAGTGTAACTGTGTGTGTATTGTATATACTATATTCCAGTGACTAGATGGGGCAATATATAATCCACCTTACCTGATTGTAAATGAAATTTCTATTCATTGTCTGTGGAGCTTATACAAACATTCATAAAACCCTAAGACCCCAGACGTAAAACCAAGACTGCTTGTATTGGGATCAGAGGTTATCTCCAAAAAGACATAAAAACATAAAGGCATTTGCCTTAAACAAATGACCAGGTCTCCCCTATCCATCGCTCCTGGACACTGCTAGCATACTCAAAATAAGTCCATCTGAGGACAGGGATACTTGAAAATGCCTGAGCTGTCCCTTTTTACCATAGTACCAGCCAGTCAGATACAACTAATTACCCTAATCAGCTAAGGGAAGGGTCGGAAAGCTGAGCTGGTTGAATCGATTATAAAATGCACTATCACAGGAAAATCAATGTTCACAGCGTGGGGTTAAATCATCAATTGAGCTGCGCTCCATTTCATCCTTGCCCCAGGACTTGAAGAATATATACTGATAATTATATACTGAACAGTTGGGTATTTTCAAAGGCGTCCCGCCTTTTAATTTATAACTGTTGTATGTATTTTATTGTATTTTGTACTTATGCAAGCACTGTAAACTATTAAACATAACATTAATACGTTGCTCCTTGTATGTCCCAAGAACCCACAGCCTTGATTAAGTGTTTTAACCCTGCAAGTGCTAATAAGTGGCATTTGCATCTATCAGAGTCCTTCCCTCCGATTACTCTTTCTTTTGATTAGTGAAAGAAGGTGGTGGCAGCGCATGTTTTTGGCGCGTCTGAACTGTGTTGGGGTTTGATTTATGATCGATTTGCTACCTAAATGAGAGGTGAGTGCAAACAAAACTGAGTAGAAATAAATCAGCTCCATAACAATGGCCCCCAAGTCAACTGCTGGTAAGTGTTGATGTGAAAAACACCTTTCTGAAAATACTCTTTATATTGGTCTTTGAGAAAAACTTGACCAGGCCTACTGTTGTTTTTGGCCAGAATTGTCTTTTGCCTTTTTTTTTTAAACTTTTCTCTGCGCAACCATAATATTCTTATGGTGCTTTCACACAGTCTGATTTTGGTGCAGTTTTAATTAAACTGCCTTTATTACCAGCAAGCTTCTTTCGGTTATCTTAACTGTTTGGAAAGGTGTTACAAAGTGAGTAATCGATTACTGTGTTTATAATCCACAAGACTTCAAACACAGTAATTGATTACTCACATGAAACACCTTTTCAAACAGTTCAGATATCTTGAAAGAAGCTTGCAGTTTAATTGCAGTGCAGTGAAAGCACCCTTAGGCCATGTCCCCACGGCACGGGTTTTCACCCGGTTTTTCAGACGGTTTTAGGTTTTGAAAACCGTCTGCAAAACGGATGGAAACTTTTAACACGGGCCTTTATGGAAAACCCGTGCAGCAGTCCCCACTGCACGGGTTTTCCACCTGGTGGTTTTTCCGCCCGCGGGCCACCCAAAAGGCTTTCAACATATTCATTCTTCCAACCGGTTTTTGGACGGAATATGAACATGTGAATGCAAAGGGAGAGGGCTAACCGCAGAGATAAGCCGCCCCCCCTGCTGCCGTGTGCCCGGCATTAAAACAGTACAAATAAACCGACCGTTATTTGTACTGTGCCGTGGGGACCCGGCCTTAGGGTACTTTCACACTGCGCAGTTTTGGTGCAGTTTTTATTGCGCTCTAATTAAACTGCCTTTATTACCAGCAAGCTTCTTTCACTTATCTAAACTGTTTGGAAAGTGAGTAATCAGTTAGTGTGTTTGTATCCACAAGACATCACACACAGTCATTCATTACTTACTTGATACACCTTTCTGAACAATTTAGACAACTGAAAGAAGCTTGCTGGGAATGAAGGCAGTTTAATTGGAGCGCGGTTAAAACTGCACCAAAACCCTGCTGTGCAAATGCACCCTTAGGCTAAATGTTTAAAAACTATAAATTGTCATGGGGGCTGGTTCGGGTGCCGTCACCCCCGCGACCAGCCCCTTGCTGCCCGCGTCCCGGCGCCTGCTCACTTACCCGTCCACGCTCCTGTGCTTCCTGCTTCTGCCTGTCCCAGCCGCCGCCGCGCGTGTACCTGCTGCTTAGGGTCTGGATTTAAAGGGCCAGCGTGCCGGTAATTTGTCAATTGCCGGCCGCTGGTCCTATATAAGGTTTACGCCCCCTGCTCTCTCTGCCAGATTGTTGGTGTGTGTACCTTGTCTTGAGAGAGTTTGGAGTTCTGTATTGATCACCCGTGTACCAGTCCGTTCCGCTACGTTTCCTGACCTTGCCTGTTTGCCGCCTGCCCTGACCTTCTGCCTGTCTCTGACCATGAACCTTTGCCTCCCGTCCTGACCTTCTGCCTGCCCCCGACTTCGTCTCCGGATTACGATTCTGTACCACGCATTACCCTGGCCGCCATCGCAAGCAAGTCACGTCAGGGGTAGCTACCTGGTAGCCTCACGCCGCAGCAAGTCCTTTCCGCTTTGCGGCGGGCTCTGGTGAAAACCGGGGGCTACTTAGACTCCGCTCCCTGGCATGGCTTAACTATCATCGCTTGCCCAGGCGTGTGTCCAGCGAATCCACCGAACCCTTACATACATGTATCTAATTAGAGAAATTTTCCTAAATCTGTGGTTCTTCAGCTGTTCCAAGTCTGTGCATGCCCTAATAGCTCTGATTTTCCTCTTTTCCTCATTTTCTGTTCTGTATGAATTTTGTCTACGTCATCTTGCACTTCACTTACAACATCATAAATATCTACACTATGCACATAAAATCACTAAAATAAACACCTCTATACCGTGTTGCTTTCATATTTATCATCTTTCTTGTTTTCCACATTTATATACATCTCCAATCCCCATAGTCGTTATGCCGATTTTCAGTATTTCCCTCCACCCACAGTGGTATTTTCTTATTGTATGTGATGTACAGATGCATGGAGACCTAACAGAGTGGTCCTCTTTCCCTAAGCGTAATAATCATACTCATCTGCGACTCAGGCGCTGTAGACCTATAAGAAAGCCACAGGTCAGGGCTGTACTAATAGCATTAAGGGCACTTGGGCAAAGTAGTGTACTGGGCTCTACTCAAGATCATGACATTACACCAAGCCAAGCCTTTCCTGGGCAGGTAGGCAGTTCCCCCATAAGGCACGTATTTAAGCCAACAGTAGGTAGGTAGGGCTACTGATAGACAAAGCCCAAGTGGGTGTGTAGGTTTGCAGGGCCCCAAATTGGTAGGAGCCTAGGTCGGTAGGCAGGGCCCCATTAATTGGAATAGGAAAAAATAAAACTGAACTCTTACAGTCCAAAGCAATCTGCAACCTACAAGACTAATTGGCCAGGATGGAACTAATGGCATCCTGAGGACATCCACACAGTAAAATAAGAGCGCTGACACGGGGATCCAGGGCTTGTGATTTGGATTCCCAAGACATACATCTGACTGTTCGGGACCCGCTTTGTTCCTCCTCACCACATTTATTAGCTTTAAATATATAGGTAAAGGTAAATAAAGACCAATACCAAATACATTGCTGTTCTGAATTTCCTTTGTTTAGAAAATAGAGGCAATTTAATCCCCTGCTTGTTTACACAAGCTTACCTAGGTTGCCAGTCTCACTCTGCTCTCATTGCTCCAGCAGCTGTCTGACCATACTGAGTCACTCCCTGCTGAGTGTTATCCTCAGCACAGCAGCTTGTTTATCTATGTTACTGACAAGCTTTAACCCTTTAGAAGTCAAAATAAAAGTTTAGAGTGCCGCACACTACTAATTATGCTTTACTGATACTTTTCTCCCTATATTATAATTCCTGTATGTATGTTATTTCATTGTATTTTTGTATTTATGTCAAAGCATGATGGGAAATGTAGTTTTGCAACAGCTGGAGGGCCAGAAGTTAGGGAACACTGAATAGGAGCAGTGTTATATGTATTTTGCTTAAAGGGATATTCCCATCTAATTGGTTAGCTTTAAACATGTAGGAATAGGTAAATAAAAACTATTATCAGACTGTAGTTTCACCCACAGCCTGAACAGGTAGTAGGAGCCTGAAGCTATAGAACCACCCACAGTCTGAACAGAAAGAGGGAGCCTCAAGTTGTAGAACCGCCCACAGCCTAAACAAGAAATTAGACCCTGCAGCTGTTGAATCCCTGATAGCCTGAATCAATAATGGGAGCTTGAAGCTGTAGAACCACCCCAAGCCTGAACTGGAAGTGGGAGCCTGAAGCTCTAGAACCGTCTACAGCTTGAACAGGAAGTACGAGTCTGAAGCTATAGAACTGCCCATAGCCTGAACAGGTAGTGGGAGTCTGAAGGTGTAGAACTGCACACAAACTGAACAGGAAGTGGGAGCCTGAAGCTCTAGAGCCGCCCACAGCGTGAACAGGAAGTATGAGTCTGAAGCTATAGAACTGCCCATAGCCTGAACAGGTAGTGGGAGTCTGAAGGTGTAGAACTGCCCACAGCCTGAACAAGAAATTGGACCCTGTAACTGTTGAATCCCTGATAGTCTGAACTGGTAATTGGAGCTAGAAGCTGTAGAACCATCCACAGCCTGGACAGGAAGGGGGAGTCTGAAGCTGTAGAACCAACCACAGCCTGATCAGAAAGTGGGAGCCTGAAGCTTTAGAACCACCCACAGCCTGAATAGGAAGTGGGAGCCTGAAGCTATAGAACCACCCACAGCCTGAATAGGAAGTGGGAGCCTGAAGCTATAGAACTGCCCACAGCCTGAATAGGAAGTGGGAGCCTGAAGCTATAGAACCGCCCACAGCCTGAACAGGAAGTGGGAGTCTTAAGATGTCTGTGAAGAGCAGAATCTGTGAAACAGCATAGTGAGAATACCCATTTAATTACCCACCTGCTACTGGAGCTGAAAATCTTCCCGTCATGACGTCAAAGAAGTTTCCGACATTTGTCTCTACACTGCTGAAGATGATCCCACTATTAATGTTGCTAAAGTGAGTTGCCATGGAGGCCATGAAGGCTACCTACAAAAGAAAAGAACACGCCTGGAGTTATTCAGGATGAAATGGATAAAAAGTATAAAACGTCAAAAACTGTTGAAGACTACATGAAGCTTGTGAACCTCGAAATCTGTAACATGGCCCATACCAACCTTGTACTATTTGTAAAACTGGTATCTTCTTACGTAAGAGAGGGACTTTAGGATCCCATAGGCACCAAGGCCCTAATGCAACTGTAACCCTTGCAAGCAATATAGCTACAGTCCTGTCCCGATGATATATTCAAAGTCTAAAATTAAAGTAAAGCTAAGTTTTTGACCACTTTGCATTGCCACTAATTGTATAATATAGAATAATAATTCTGCTACCATCATGAGGCCATCAGGGTGCTATCTGCTCTATCTGCTGCTCATTGATTTTTTGGGGAAAAAAGGGGGCTTTTTTCCCCTGCAAGCCCACCCCATTTCCAAGTTATGTTCCCCCCTGGGGTTTGTTTTCACACCAAATTTTCTCTTTTATTCATATTTATCTTTTTTTGAAGAAGAAAAAAAAAATGAAAAGTCACTCCACCTAAATCTATTGTTTGACAGAACATGAATTTTCCCATGAATAAATATGAATTTACTCGGTTAATATTTCTTTATCTAGACATTGCAGTTAGAAGCTAGTTATGAAGCCCCCTGGTGTTTTTTTTGATTCCTCTCATACTCCCCCTAATTTCTCATTTTTTTGTGGTCACACATCCCCCCAGTAGCTCATCCCCCCCAGTCCCTTGTATCAAAGGCAGGATGATTTCCACGATCGTATGGCGAACAAAATTCTTCAGATTTGACCATGGCTTAGATACTGAGGCACATGGAACCATGGCCAAGATAAGCGGATATAGGGCACCAGATAGGAAGGAGGTGCAAGGATTATAGGGGGGGGCTCGGGATCTATCCGCCCAATACAGCAGATCCGGGCTGTTACCCCAACGCTCCGGTCTTCATGAAACGGACATAACTGCTATCCCGGGTGTTCAGATGCCCCAGTAAATGCAACAGTGGCATTTAGGCATTAAACGGGTTTTTCGCGCGATCCGGGCCACGGAACGCGGTTTTCACCCGGTTTCCCCTTTTGGGGGCCCCCGGCGGGGACGGGTGGGCAGCGGGCCGCGCTGTGGCCGTGGGCACCCCCCATCCACTCACCTGGGTTCGCTCCTCCGGTCCTCGCCCCTGCCCCGGCGGGGGGAATGGGAAAAAAAAAAAAAAAAAAAAAAATTTCGCGCCCCCCCCTCTCCACTTTCTTAAAGGGACATGCCCGGTAATTGGTTAATTTCCGGGCGCTGTCTCTATAAGGGTTTTTTTTTTGGGTCCCCTCACTTCCCTGCTGGATCATTTTGACCCGAGCCTTAGAGAAAATGTTCCTGAAGTAAATTCTCGCCTTACCGGTACCAACCCCTTGCTACGTTTCTTACTCCGAACCTCTCCCCCCTCCCTGACCTTCCCCGCCGTCCACGACCCCGAACCTTGCCGCCTGCCCTGACCTTACTGCCTCCCCCGACTAACCGCTCCTGTACCACCGCACCTCGGCCCCACCAAGCAAATCACGTAGGGTAAAGACCTGGTACCTCCGCCCAGCAAGTCCATCCCCTTTGTGCGGGGTCTGGGGAAACCAGGGCTACTTAGATTCCTTCCTGGCGTGGCTTAACATCTCGCTTGCGGTGGCCAGAGGATCCACTACCCAGCCGTTTTCATTTAATCCCCCCACATCGCAGCAAAAATCGCACAAAGGGACAGCATTGGGCCCGCTCCCGCCATGATGCGTCAGCTCCTTGCATCCAGCAACAGTCTCCGTCTCCGTCCTGGGGCCCCTCTACGTCAGCCGTTCCATTTGGCTACCGTGGGACCCAAGCTTCCTCCCCTTTTCCAT
>JAODAL010035079.1:7500-43394 GCA_025379985.1 Phyllomedusa bahiana | reverse complement strand
CTGATAGTTTCCAGCCAGCAGAGAGAGTCCAGCTTTTCATGAAATGAGTCAGTTTAATTCATAACCTGCCCACCATAGATGCCAGATTTGAATATTAAACGCTCTGAAACTGCTGCATTTTACAGAATAAGGGACGCAGCACTGGAACAGCATGTCTGACACTAGCTTGTGCTGTCCTCAGCAAGGGTGGCATAAACTATGTGATAGGTTCCCTTTAAGTGGTTGAAGGTGTGCTCTGACCATAGACTTTAATGGCATGTCAATAGGATATGCCATCAAAGACTGATAGGTGCGGGTCCCGCAACATTTTTTATTTCAAATGGAGAGCCTGTCATGTTTGCGCGTTCTGTTCTATGGGAGTTCTGAATACAGCTGAACACAGCGCTCACATATACTTGTAACTCCCACAGAACAGAATGGAGAGTTGTGTGCAAGCACAACCGGCTCTCAGTTTAGAGCTGACACACTTTTTAGGTGTTCCAGTTCTCCATGAATAGCGTGCAGGGACCCACGCGGTTTTAAACTTCTAAATAACTCTGATGCTATGTGCCACCATATAATGAGCCATGTGACATACAAATTTGCCATGGGCAACATTAGGGATGATACTGTATGGCGCGTGTGATTTTTTCATGTGGCAGAGATCCAAGGTATATTTTTGGATTTATGTATTTCACTTTTTTTTTAATGCAGATTTTTTCCACGTTTCTCCATAACAGGGAAAATTTGCATCACTGCTCACAATGTGAACTACAGCATATCTTCAAATTAAAAACATTTGAAGTGCAGTACACATGATTTATACATGAAGTCTGTTGTGAAAATGTTGGCATGTGAGTTTAGCTTATAGGAGGAGCTGTGACATCTTCTGATATGTCTGCTTTAGTAAATACTTATGTTCCCTGTAAAATAAAAATTTTTAAGAATCTTCTCTTATAACTCTGTTATGTGCTGTTCCTCTATTAATTCTTCTAGAAATATATCACTGGTTTTGTCAGGTAAGAGTTACCAATCCAGGTTTTAAAAGGGGGGGACCTGCACTGATTGGATAACGTCTGACTGCAGAGACACTCATCCCCCCCAATTGGTAACACTCAGCTGACAGACTGGTAATTAATTTCTAGGAAGAATAACATGGAAACCAAACAACATCGATATTTAAGAAAATATTATGTAAAATTATTATTTCATGAAGAGTACTATTATGTAGTAAACAGGAATTTCATGAATGGTCACTGGCCCTCTTTAAAGCCAAGATGAATAAGGGTATGTTCACACGATGTGCAGTACATCGTGTCTATCGGGAGCGTGTGCTAATACGCGTGTACTCCCGCGGCACGGGGGGCCGGCAGCCCGCCAGCCCCATAGACAAGCATTGCTCGCAGCGCGTATTCCCCGCAAGTAATTGACATGTCACTTATCTCCCTGCGCGTACGATACGATAGTTCTCTATGAGAACTATGGATTACCGTAATTTCGGCGTGCAAAGACACACCGAAATTACCCCGTGTGAACATAGCCTAATAATACACACTAGAGGTAAGTAAGTAGAGAAAAGACGTGCCGCTCTGTTTAAGGTATGTGTAAAATGCCGGTCGGATTCTGTTCTTTTGCATGGTTTTGGGGGGGGGCGGTTTTGTCCACGGTTTGCGGATTCGACCGTCCCCAAAAACCATTGAACTGCATACATTTCACCTGAACACCAGGTGGAAGATTGTGCATGTTTCAAGTTTTTCAGAATACCGCCGGATTTTCTAATCAACGGAACGGATTTTCTGAACGGATTTTCTAATCAAGTCTATGGGAATGTTTTCTTGGCGGTTTCCAAATCCGCAAACCTTCTGAAAATTTGACCAGAAAACCATGCCGTGTGGACGGACCCTTATGTTTCCCTTTGAATACAGATAAGTTTATTCAGGTCTGGTCTGCTGCAAGTTGTCTTCAGATTTTGAAATGATGTCATTTGCAGATGCACGTTAAATTCTGATCCTAAAATAAGCGGTGTGTGATTGACGCCGCATCTGACATTGATCTCTATGGGTATTGTATTGTATATTGTTTGGGGCATATTTCCGCACATATTTCAGCGAAATTATGCCTGAAATAAGTGCCAAAATATGCCCCAAAAGACAGTGTGAACATACCCTAATTGTTAAAATAGGAAAATCCGGCTACTAAAATTCTGTGTGGCTTTAGCCCCAATGAACAACTTCAGTAAACTAGAGGAATGGTTAAGTAAAACTGTTTTAAAGCCCACAGATTTTTTTTTATGTTTTTAGAAATTACACATTTGTATAGATTATTCATATCCTTTGTAAATGTAAATAACAGGGAATACATCTGTCAATATTGTAACTAACGGTTTACTTGCTCACAATTAGTCTTATTGTCTGCCTTTCTCCACAGTTGATTATAATAGTGGTTGCCATATTACAAGTGATGATTTTGGTGCATAAATTGCACAAACTGTTATAGGTCATTTTAGTTTCTTTTCTTTACCTCTGTCTTCCTTTGTGAATAAAGACAACAGTGTAAAAGATATGATTATATGCCCTGCGGAATCTCTACTAGACTGTTGAACTTTGTAAAGAATAAGGTGTAAATGCAGTCTCCGTGACAATTTGCATTTGCTTGTTCTGCACACATAACATTGCTCCTGATTAGAGTCTTTGTTGTCATTGTTTAACTTTTTAGAGTCTATTAGAGACCACTACAACACATATGAAAGAAACCATAATATTTCTCATAAACTTGTAACCTATTTAGCACGTGATGCAAACCATCCTGTTTCCCATTTGTAATAAAGTTTCCTCTCTAGTTTTGTGAAAAATATACATTTAAGTAGAACATGGTTGTGTAACTCAGTAGTACATTTGGCCAAGTTCCAATGCAGCTTTTCTCTAATCCTTAGAGCTCAGTTGTCTGGTTGCGGCTGCAGTGATTTAGATCTTGAGTTCAGCTTGCTATATTTCCTGTAGCTTCCATAGGAAGTTGAAAGACAGAATATGGTGGGCATTTATTCAGTTGTGTGAGGGCCAAAAAGTGATCCTTACCTACATATAAACTCAATGGGAAGTAACTTATTGGTTCGGTTTACATAAATTAAGATGCAAATGCGAATGATGACGGCTTCCTATTAAATTACAGTAGAAGGTGTACACTGGTGGAGTTAGAATTCTTCTACTACAGTGATACCCCGTTATCTGCTGGGGTTACGCTCCTCAAAAGTGTGACGGATAACGAAAGGATGGATGAAGAGGCAGAAAAAAAAGTACTGTACATCATAATGCAACGAGGCATAAAGAACATTGTAAGCGAGATACAGTAGAAGATTATGTGGCTTTATGGCACCAACTAAAGTAGCTGCAGTAACTAAGGGATGGTTGTATACTCACGGATATTGAATGTGATGTATATGGGAAGTGAAACAACGGATAACAAGGTTTTTTGCAACATTGATGGTGATGTAACTGTAAAATGATCGCTACCATAGCAATGGATAACGGGGTATTACTGTGTATATTCACAATTTAAACCTTGAAACCCTTATGTGATCTGTAATGGAGAATGAATACACATGACCTTTTATATTCATTTATAAATAGTTATAATAGTTGTTATATTCAGGTATCGTCTTTATATTTACTTATAAAGGCTCTTTACACAAATCAATCTTTTCTAATTACTTGCTGCTTATTTAGAAATTAGTGGGACAAAAGGACCCACATCTGTACTTTTTTGGCATATATAAATCTGCCACCATTATACCACCATTATATGCTTTTTCTGTGCATTTCCATTACAGAACACTTACATAATTTAAATATTTTTCCAAAGTTACTAACCCTGCAAAAGATTTCATGGATTTTACTCATTTATTCAGAAAGTAGTAAAAAATATTACAGTCCAGTATGTGACAGACCACTCGGTGCTGCAAGATGACTCCATATGGGGACATCTTTTTAATTTATGGAAGCAAAAGTTTTCCATAACATTAAATGTAATTCTGAAAAACACAAGTCCTGTAGATTGTGCCTTGGACCCCTTGATTTTGAAATAAATGGAAACCATGCAAGTTGGATACTTATGTAAAAAAAAAAATTTATAGTTTTTTTTTTCCTGTATTTTTATAAAAAAAAAATATATAAACACACACACAATATGTTTATATACTGACCTGTAACTAAAAAAAAAATACTGCGTAATCTTGTCAAGAAGATTACAGTACACAACATCACACATTCAAGGATAGATTTCTATTTTCATGAAGCCTATTCACTTGATGTGCTTCAGTCAATGAAATTAGTTTTACTCATTCACAATAGATAGATAATTGGATTGATTCCGCGGAAATCACTCAATAAATGAAATTTAAGCATAACATTCCTCCTACATCCTTAACCATATAAAATGAGGCTACAATTTAAAATACTATTTTCTTTCTGTTAAAAATAACCATGTTTGTTTATGGTAACATTTTATTTTAAATTATATATAAATAAATCATATTGTTGGCTGCAAGTATTAGGCTTCATATACATATAGGATCAAAGTTGGGCAAATTTTACCACTGTGATCAATCGGTTTTAAAATAATATGAAAATGACAGTTTATGATGGCAGACAGTCTGCCAAAAAATGCTCTTTCACATTAGATATTGATTGGCCAACCACGGCTAATCATTTGCCACATTTTTTTCAGTTTTGAAATTTTTTTTTTTTGTTTGTCTTTTTATTTTAAAGATGCCCTTCTCTTGATAGTTGGATTGTTCTGATGAACATTCCAATGTAGGATTAATCGGAGGCTTGTGGTGGTCGCGAATCTTAAATGTATGGCCAGCTTCACAAATCTTCGTGATTTGTCAAGAATGTGTTAATTTAAATGGGATTTTAAAGTTCTTTACAACCTACATGCACAAATGAAGGCCTTTTAGCTTCTTTATAATTCTAATTGTATAGCCTGCATATGAGAGACCAGATATTTGGGTCAGTAAGAGAAGACTCATGATGGGGATTATATTATTTAAAGATATGCCTGCAGCATTAACCAACAAACATAATACTTGTCTTAGTAAATGTGTAGGGATACATATTCTAAAAACAATGTCAGTTTAAGGCCTCGTTCACACGGCTTATTTCAGAACGTATTTACAACGGATTTCCGATGTAAATACGTTCTGAAATCAGTTGAAAATCAGTTGCAAATAAGTGCCACTAAGTGTGGCACGTATTTGTAACTGATTTCCCGACGGATTCACCACCTACAATGATTGTAGATGGTGAATCCGTCCGGAAATAATTGACATGTCACATTGTTTTTTCCGTCTGGATTGCCGTCGTCAATCCCGCGGCGGCAATCCGGAACGGAATTTTGCGTCGTGTGAACGACGAGCCGTATTTTCTATTGAAATCAATAGAAAATAGGCTGTGACTTATTTCGGACGGATTTGCCGACGGATTGACGATCGTCAATCCGTCGGCAAATCCGTCCGAAATAAGCCGTGTGAACGAGGCCTTAATGTGTTTATGCTATATCTCCATACATAGCCATGTAGATGCATACCGCACAATCTTTTCTTGTAAATGGCATTTATACCAAGTGACTTTTAGCTAAAATCCAGACCGCAACAAACTATAAGTATCCCTCTCGTACTATATAATAATATATAGAGTCCTCGTATCAAAGAAAACAAGGCGGCACCACTCCACATATAAGCTGTTACTTTTATAGCTTTAAATTTAGAGGACCACGAGTCATTCACACCAAAACAATTCTATTTGGAGATGTGGTGCTCAGCTCCAACCAAAGAAAGCAAGTCCGTGCACATTATTCACAAACGTAGAAGTAACGGAGCGGCACTCGCCAGTCTTCTCCTTTTCAATACTTTATTGTGGATAAAAATACAACATCCAGTTGGGAGACAGATACTTTACCGACGATCGTTTCGCGTGTTCACTCTCACGCTTTCTCAAGGCATGACGGGAGAGAAGCGCTCTAACGCAATTTAACTCCCCCTTCATACCTATCTCAGCTGGTACAATTAAAACAACACACATTTAAAAACGTTACTTACAAAAATACCGAGAGATCGTTTCTTTCATTTAATCCTAATGGACCTAATGCTTCCGTTTTTAGGATCCATCTTGATTCACTTTGTAACAACTTAGTATGTCTATCTTTGTTAACCCCTGCCTTGCTAATCCTTTCAATACCAGCAATTTTTATATCTGATGTGTTTCCTCCATGTACATCTCGTATATGATTTATAAAACGAGGTACACCTTTTCCCGATTTCACGGAATATATATGTTCTTTAACTCTTTTATACAGTGGTCTGATAGTTTTACCTATACAGTAATGCTCACAGCTGCACCATATCGCATAAACTACATAATTTGATACACTGGTTGGAGACCTGTGTGTGGTGCCGTTGAGGGAGATCATTTGTTTATAAGAAGTGGCATACGTATCTGTATAAAATTTTAGCTAAAATCGCCATACATCTGGCACTTGCACTTTAGGGAATTCTTCCCTTGCTGTGATGCAGGGCAATATTGCTTGTCGTATACAAGAGTCTATAGTGTGTGATTTGTCATGAGGCAATCGTAGTGTTGAGTTCCACAGATGACAAGGGAGCCTTACATTGCGTTGCTGACTACCTTTCACACTTTTTGTTCTTGTAATACACGGGTATTCTTCGTTGTATTTGCCATAACATTACTGCCATATGCACGTGTCTATAATCAAGTGCTTACAAGGTTGATTAGTTGCTAGTACTTGGAGTTAAGCAGGTTTGAGTGTTTTCCCTACTCTCTTTAGCCAGATCAGCTTTAAAGTTCACGGTTTTTGTGTAAATGCCATCCAACTGGGTATATTGTGTGAATCATTACATTCTCCCTGAAGGAAAAGCTCCAGGAAATGGTGGAAAACAGACTTATTTACCTAACAACAATATTTTATAGTAGTAATATACTGGCACAGCAAGTACATTTTGAAAGAACAGATGTGAGGCTTTGTTGATATCCCATCATGCCTATACATACAGGGGTAGTTGTAGGAAGGATGCCGCACGCCATCAAGTAGATTGTATTAAAGTATCTTAGGGTGCTCATGTTAGGGTAACCAACCCTATACGATAGATCAGAAGAAATACCTCACCACTCTTCAAGTTTAGTGAAAAAAGATGACATTTATTCAGATGATCACTGTGGTGAACATATCTCCAGTATAGTGATGGTTAATAGTGTAATATGAGTAATCCAGACTTTTGTAGAAAATGTTTTGGCCAAACCGGCCTTCATCGGTCTATTCCTGTGGGGTAACAGGAGGAGGCTGATGGAGCAGGAGATGTCTTCTGATATACATACAGGGGGTGTGTATAGAAGTATTTCCCAACATACTGTGTACATCTAATGTGCTTGCAGATTATTATTTGATGGATGCCAAAGGAGTGGCCATTTGCAGTATGTTTGGCAAGTATTTGTGGTATGCCTTTGCATTACCTGTATTAAGTCAATTGCACTTTTCATTAGTAGCTAAATTCATTTTCTAATTTACAGTGAGTAAACCTTTTTTTCGGCTTGTAATGAGAAAACTCAGGCTGAGTTTAAACAGCAACTTATTAATTCCCACAAAGTTTATGCATTTTAGAATGTGGGTTAACCCCATTTAATAGGGCTTATGTGAATATTGGCTCCCAAAGATTTTTCCAGAAAGACAGAAACATGTACAATATTGATAGGATCATTTTTTATGTAACATGGATTTGGAGTCCATGTTCATAAAAATACAAACCATAGTCCACGATCTGAATTGCGGTGCATATTCCCATTGAAGACAATAGGACAGTGGAGGTGTATTCTGGTGCGTTTTTGCAGGTCAAAATTCACTTTAAAAAAAATGTGTGAAGGCAGTCTAAAGAAAATTCTGCCAATTCACTGTGAATAACTGTTTATCATCTATTGACCTATTAAAGTTGTCTATTAACCATTGTAAAAATGCCAGAGACATTGTATACATAAATATCTATTAGACCTAGTGATATATATTGACTATGAATACCTGTTTATTGTATATTGATGATACTAACCATTGTAGAAATGCTGTAGAGATGGACATTATATCGATCAATATTTATTAGATCAAATTATGTCTGTTTTGAATATGCATACCTGTTTATTGTCTATTGATGATACTAACCATTGTAGAGATGGACATTGTATGCATCAATATCAGATCTAGTTGTATGTATTTTGAATATGAATACAGGCAGTCCCCAGGTTACGAACGGGATAGGGACTGTAAGTTTGTTCTTAAGTTGAATTTGTATGTAAGTCGGAACAGCTATATTTATTAAATGTAACTCCAGCACAAGAGGTTTTTCTTAGTTTTGGATAGTGCAGGGAAGGGTTTTTACATTTGTTTTGCTCTCTGTGCCCCTGTTAAGAAGATTTCACCTCATTTTCACCTTGTGTGCTGCTGTGGGCATGCTGGAACTTGTCGTTCCACTGCTACTATCTGCTGTGGAATATGGAACTTCAAGTGCCAGCATGGGCCCCATAAGCCTCCGTTTGTAACTAGGGAACAGATGTAAGTCGGAACGGTGTAAGTCGGGGACTGCCTGTACCTGTTTATTGTGTATTGATGGTACTAACCATTGTAGAGATGGACCTCGATCAATCAATCAGATCTAGTTGTATATATTTTGACTGTGAATACCTGTATATTTATGATATGAACCATTGTAATAATGCCATAAAGGTAGTCATTGTATACATAAATATCTAGTAGATCTAGTTATACATATTTTGGCTATGAATACCTGTTTATTGTCTATTTATTATATTAACCATTCCAATAATGCCATAGAGATAGACATTGTATACATAAATATCTAGTAGATCTAGTTATACATAGTTTGACTGTGAATACCTGTTTATTGTCTTTTGATTATATTAACCATTGTAATAATGCCATAGAGATAAACATTGTATACATAAATATCTAGTAGATCTAGTTTATTATATATATTTATATATATATTATATTATTATATATATATTATTTTATATATATTATATATATTATATATATTATTTATATTTATATTGATTGTGAATACTTGTTTCTGCTGATGATACTAACCATTTTTGAAATGTCGTAGAGATGGACATTGCATACATCAATATCTATTAGATTTAGTTGCATGTGTTTTATATGATGTTTTCTTTTGGACTTGTTCATATTTATACTTCTAATATTAGTCTTTTTATTCCACCATATTGATATCAGAAAGTAAAAGGGATCTTGTGTTTGTAAAGTGTGCATTGATATTGATACAGCAAGTGTAGAAACAATGAGGAATCTAATTTCCTATACTGTGCATTTCTTTTATAACTGTCCTCGAACCTTGTTTGTAACTTTATACTGGCCTAACTGCACATTTCCATAACAGACCTCAATTTGGTGTTGTTAATTATATAGGCCTTTGAAATAGTACCTTTTAGTTGGTTTAGTAAGAAGCTTATAAACTTGTAATTACACCAACAACATAAAAAGGACCTAGGTTGCAGAATAGGAAGCGGTAGTTTCAGCAGATGGCAGGTTCTGTTATGTAATTAAGTGGAAGGCTTTGAAAAGATCTCTGATACTTGTCAGCCTTTTTCTTGTCATGGATTTTTCTTGTCTTGCTCATTACAGCCGTGATAGGTAACAAGGGCCGCCAGCCAAACAGCAAATGCGGCACATGTTCCTCTTTGTGAGAGCTGTACAGTACATTGTGACTGCCATTGCCTTTGAGGATATGAAAGTGCCATTTATGTCAGCAAATTACTACTGTGTCATATTTACCTATATCTCCGACAGCTTGTGGTCACCTGTCAGGTTCAGCCTCCACTTTTATCTCTTTAAACACCTGCACAAGGCCTCACCACAGACGGCAAGCAAAGTTGTTGTCAGCAAGTCAAACTTTCTCTTTCAGTAACACAATGGGAATCTGCCAACGTATCATTAGCTTTAACCTGCACTATATAGTAATTATGGGCACAAGTGAAGGGGAGCAAACTACATGTGGGGTATTTTATTGATATTTGAAGTCATGGGTGCTTTGAGGTTTATGCTTCATTAAAGCTTCATGTATCAGGCTGTATCATATTTCCACTCTATTGGAGTAAAGTGCGGCTTCCTTTTGTTTTTTGAGGAAAGGCCTTTTCTTTTTCTTTTTAACACATGTCATGAGAAACATTGAATGACAAGGTCACTTTTTTATTTCCTTTATACAGTTAACCTCATCTAATGTGGTATTAAGCCATCAATAGTCTGTATATACTTCAGTTTTTATAGCTATGAAATACATTTTATCCGAAATGTTAGCGATTAAACTCATGTTAGGGGGTGAGTGAAATAAAACCGCCAGGTACAAGATTGTATCATGTTATACTATTCATAGCTTTGTGCACGTGAAAAGGATGACTTTCTTTATCATCTAATTTCAATGTAGTCAGTAGCAATTACACATTATACCAAAGTTATTAAGGGAGTTATACAACATTTAAAAAAAATGCCTATTGTTAAAAAAAATAAGAAAAAAATGTACACACCCCTAAAACCACCGCTGCTGCTTTGATGTTTCGTCATGGTCCTTCACTGATGACATCACATCAAAGTCTTACACCTTAACAGTTTTCATACATGTCCCCCTTACATTCTATGGAGACAGGGACCGATGTGAGATGACCATCTCTGTACAGGGCTATGGAATAGATCAGCGCTGTATAAATGAATAAAATACATATCTTTAATAGGCACTTTCTTTCTAAATACTTACCATGGCTCAGCACCATTTTCTGTTGAAAGTGGCCTGCAGTCCACAAAAAGTTTGGGACCTCTATTGTGCAGTATTTTTCCTGGCATAATAACTCGAAGATCAACTTGTTTCAATACATCTGGTACAGCTGCTTCTCAATAAAGTAGAATATCAGCCAAAAGTTATTTTTTTTTCAGTAATTCAATTAAAAAAGTGAAACTCCTATAGAGTCATTACAAAGTTTTTTAATGAGTGAACTTTTTCAGGTGTTTATTTATGTTAATCTTGATGATTATGACTTACAGCCAAGGAAAACCCAAAAGTCATTATCTCAGAAAATTTGAATATTATATAAGACCAAATGTAAAAAGTTTTGGAACACAGAAATGTTGGCCAAATGAAAAGTATGTACAGTAAATGCACTTAATGGTCTAGAGTCCTTTAGCATGAATGACTGCATTAATGCATTGTGGCATTGAGGCAATCAGCTGGTGGCTCTGCAGAGGTGTTATGGAAGCCCAAGTTGCTTTGATAGCAGCTTTCAGCTCATCTGCATAGTTGGGTCTCATCTTCCTCTTGACAATACCCCATAGATTCTCTATGGGGTTAAAGTCTGGTGAGTTTTCTGGCCAATCAAGCACAGTGATACTGTGGTTATTAAACTAGGTATTGGTACTTTTGGCAGTGTGGACATTTGTCAAGTCCTGCTCGAAAATGAAAATTTCATCTCTAAAAAGCTTGTCGGCAGAGGAAAGCATGAAGTGCTCTAAAATTTCCTGTTAGATGAATGCGCTGACTTTGGTCGTGATAAAACACAGTGGACGTATACTAGCAGATGACATGGCTTCCCAAACCATCACCGATTGTGGAGGCTTCACACTAGACCTCAAGCAGCTTGGATTGTGGTCTCTCCAGACTCTGGGACCTTGATTTCCAAATGAAATGCAAAATGTACTTTCATCTGAAAATAACACCTTGCAACAGACCAGTTCTTTTTCTCCTTGGCCCAGGTAAGACGCTTCTGTTGTTGTCTATTGGTCATGATGAGCGGCTTGACACATGGACTGCGACACTTGTAGCCCATGTCCTGGATACGTCTGTGTTTTGTTGGTCTTAAAGCACTGACTCCAGCAGCAGTCCACTTCTTGTGAATCTCCCCCAAATTTTTGAATGGCCTTTTCTTAACAATCCTATTAAGGCTGTGGTTATCCCGGTTGCTTGTGCACCTTTTTCTACTACACCTTTTCCTTCCACTCAACTTTCCCCTAATATGCTTTGATACAACACTCTGTGAACAGCCAGCTTTTTAAGCAATGACCCTTTGTGGCTTACCCTCCTTGTGGAGTGTGTCAATGATTGCCTTCTGGACACCTGTCAAGTCAGAAGTCTTCCCCATGATTGTGTCACCTACTGATCAAGACTAAGGGACCTTTAAAAATGCTTAGAAAGACTTTGCAAGTGTTTTTGGTTGATTATTCTAATTTTCTGAGTTAACGACTTTTGGGTTTTCCTTTGCTGTATGGGTGCGTTCATACGGTGCGTTTTTGGTGTGTTTTTGATGTGTTTTTTCAATGCAGGAAGGCTCAACTATTAATGCTGTACATTGCTGCACAAATATCGCGGTAAAATCGCGGTAATTACCACGATTTTTGTGCAACAATGTACAGCATTAATTGCTGTGCCTTCCTGCACAAAAAACTCATCAAAAACACACCGTGTGAAAGCACCCTAAGCCATAATCATCAAGATTTACATAAATAAACACTTGAAAAAGTTCACTCTTTTTGTCATGACTATGTGATATGCGAGTTTCACTTTTTGAATTGAATTACTGAAAAAATAACTTTTGGCTGATATTCTAATTGGTGTCGTCTTTCAACTAAATTTATTGCTTGGAGGGTTAAAGGGGCTGACCACTTTAAAATGTGTTTATAATGTCTTTGCTTATTGTGGATATCGTAGGAAATCACACAATTTTGTAATATACATTTATTAAAAATTCTGGTCCTGAACCTCTTTTATATAAATGCCGTCGGCCTCTACCTAGAAACAAAAAAAAAAAATGGTCTAGCCCACATTCCTGTCCATAGTTCTGGCTGCCATGGAGTAATTGTATGGACTGTACAGTCATTTGACCTCCTGGCAGTCAGCAGCAGGGTCATATGACATCTATGTGGTAGTTGAATAGGACGAATGGTAGCATCATTGATCTTTATAATTAATCATCAACTTCTCTGTAGTTACTTGTATAACTGCTGTCTCCGTGGTATGTCATGTTGTTAATAAAGGTATCTGAAAAAAAAATCAGAAAGATGAAACAAGAGTAGATTATGTGAGCTGCTTCTCCACGGACACTGGCAGACATAAGACGCTGCTGGAGGTGGTAATACTGGAGAAGTTCTGCTCCTCAATAACCTACCAGGGGTCACATGACACGTGTGGTGGTCACATGACCGTGAGTGTTATCCATACAGATACTCCAAGGGAGCCATTACTCTGTAGATTGTAAGCCCTCGCGGGCAGGGCCCTCTCCCATTCTGTGCCAGTTGTAAGTCATTCATTGTTCTCATTGTACTTGATATATGTTATATATGTAACCCCCCTTCTTGAATGTACATGGAATCAATGGCGCTTTAAAATAAATAATAATAATATGGACAGAAATGTGGACTTTTGCATTTTTTTTCTAGACAGGGGCCTACTGCATTGGTAAAATAGAGGTACAAGAGCAGAATTTGTAATACATGTATAATAGAAAATTGTGTGATAAATAAAAACTTTATAAAGACATAAAGTGGACAACCCCTTTAAGAGATTCACTTCAATCAGTATGTGTTGTGGTCATGTTGTTTTTCTTACGCATGTTTTGGCAAAATTGATGCAAAATGCTATATTCTCATCTTGATTCTGTAAAAATTGTGGAAAATAAACCTGACCTGACCATGAAGTGTGAATATAAGGTTAAAGGTGATTATAGCAAACTATCGGCTGTAAAAAGTATTCGGCCATTCCCAGTTCTCAGCCTTTGAGAGCAGACCGGAATGTTTCCATTCACTCAGAGCACACGAATAGATTTTAAACTGTGTAAAATTGAAATATATTTTAGAAAAATGCATACCTTTTTATTATGCAGTTATTAAGCTGTATTGGCATAGTACCAATCCGATTTAATGGAAAAACTCCATTATTAAAACCTATATGTTTGAGAACGAGTTGCGTAATGTTAATATCTTCCAGTGTTGTCATTATTACAAATTTTCTCGTGTTTAGTTTTTCAGCTTTTTATGCATTTTAGTACCTACTTATGTATAGAAAGTGAAGAAATAACTAATCTGAAAGTTAACAGTACAGCACCACTGGAAACACTGGGCCTATGTTAATCACATAGGATTTAGGTCAGGTGACAAGTATGAAAAATCCATTTTTAACCGCATGTTGTTGACTTTCTTAAAAAGTGGTGACAGTGATGCATTACATCTAAGTGACATATTGACATTATTAATTATATTTTATTAAACAGCTCAGCTAAGTGAATGATTTACCTTGTGTGGAACTGCCTTTTTCAATTAAAGGCAGCAAAGGCATTGGGGACTGGAGCAGAATAGCACAAGCCATATATTTTCCCTTGTTAACACAGGCATTGCTGACTTGCAAGTGGCGAGAGCGTTAGCCTTTAGCTCTTAGCTGTAATGGGCTAGTTCTTAAAGGCCTAAAGAGTGATTAATGATTTGGAGTGGGGCTGGAATTTTGCTTTTTTTTTTCTTTTTCTTCCTCCGTGCCTTGGATTTTCTTTCCTGACAAATAGCAGCACATTTGGGAGGTGGTACTCATTCCTGCTTTGTTTACACCTTGATTGTCCAGTTAGAGCCAGAGCCTCAGCAAAGACGTTAACCTGGCTTCTAAAAAGGATTATCTGAATGCCTCATTACTGTGTTGTCCAGACTCCAAATCGTTGAACTTCCAGGACTCTCCAGACTCCTGGGGCAGGATGACCTTCATCCTTTTCTTTCGTCACATTATAGGAGACTAGGGAAATGCTACAAGGGGTTAAGTGAAAGCAATCGAGCATCAAGTTTCTTTAATGCAGTCAGGCATTGAAATTAGCACATATTTTAAATTCAATGAGCCCTGCTGTCATTTGCATTCTACTGTTGCTTTGCTCGATGCCCATACTGTGGTTACAAGATATGTTGATTGTGGGAGCATGTTACTGTCATTCCTCCAGAGACATACAGGTGTCCATAATTGTGTCATCAATGAAGTCAATCAAACACTCGCAATAGAGTGTGTGCGTCTTTCTGCTGACCTGGGTCCATTAACGCTGTGAAACAGATCAGGGTATATTCGCACAACACGCTCCTGAAAGAAGAGATCATGGAGCTGGCTGGGAATTGCTGCAATCCATACATTTAAGCTGTTAAGATTTTATAAAGCATGAATGTTATGTGTGGGTGTTAGGCTGGGTTCATCACACGTTGCGTTTTTGTTGCAGTTGAGATGCAATTTTTGACATGAAACAAAAACACTTGCAGTTTTTCAAAATGTGTGCAGTATGGAAAACCATCTATAATTAACTTGGATGCTGAACACCTAGGTGAAAGCCTTATCATATTGGAGTTAATAAAAAAATGTTTTTTAGGCGATTCCTAAAAAAAAAAAAAAAAAACCTGCATTTTAAAAATGCAACTAGTAAAACTGACCATGGGCTTTTATCTTTTTATGCTGTAATAAATATCAGCTGTTCCTCCTCACTGGCTTATATTACGGTCAGTGACGATGATAAAAAAAAATAGAAAATAAATTTGGTGTGTCCTTTCCCACCAGTATTGACGGACGCTGTTTTTCCTTCCAACCAAAATTATGAAATATTTATATCCATGTTTAAATTATCCTTTTAACTTGTATATTAGAGCACCCACCAAATCCGCCTAAAGCCAAGCCATCCCTACAGGAAATCGGAGGTGGGATCAGTTTTGTGTGTTATATACATCTGCCAGCATCACTCTGCTCTGCACTGATGAGGGGCAAAACCCCGAAACTGCTGCTGTATGCAGTTGGATGATACTGGTTTGGCTAATATCCCTTTTGCTTTCTAAAGACCCAGTGGGTCAAAGCAAAATTGAGGGACTTTGGGGTTACTTTTTTTCCAATCTAAGGGGAAAACATTGAAGGGCCCTTTCTCAGCTCCTTTCCTGTTAATTGCCTTTGGTGGTGATATAAACACCCTTAAAAATAAGACTCAAGAAAATTTGAAGAGAAAAAGTGGGTGCCAGCAGATAAAGCCCTAGGTCCGGAGGCTATAAATACTATCAGAGTCCAATGACTGCTGCACTCCTTATAGTCTATTATGTAAGGTTAATATAGTATAGCATTTTGTCATTCCATATCCTCTTAGTTGTCTATGTAACTATACATTTATACTATTGCACAGGCAAAATATCAGAAAAACTAAAAAGTATCTGACCTTATTCTCCTTTGTTATTCACATGAAAGTTCTTGTAATCCAGCATCAGTGAGATCCATTATGTGCTATATTATAACATGTTCTAAAATGCTACATAAAATGTACTTGGAAGAGTAGAGAAGAAAGTCCAAAATAAAGTGTCGCCATCCCTTTGCCTGTTAAGCAGTGAGCTCTCATTACTGGTAATCTCGGCTCCCTCTTCTGATCCTTTGACATGTTAGATTATTCTGCAGACACGAGTCATGGATTAAAGGATTTTACTGTTGTTTTTTATAAATGATGCTGCGATCAGTGGTATTTTATTAGCTGCGTCATTGTGCAAATATTCAGTCACTCAGCGTGAAAGTGTGATAAACAGGAAAGGGCACTTGTGTCTGGCAAACAATGCTGAAGTGCTTCCTGTATATTTTTGCTGATGCCCACTCAGGGATAATTAACGCACTTAATTTTTTTCCTTTTCACAATTGTGTGTTTAGCCATCTCCGTTATGTAGCTGTTATTAGATTCTCCGCTTCCCAGTGCAGTAATCTGCTGTCACCACTTGGCCATGCTACTTAAAAGGATGTGTTAATATATTGACTGAGCAGTTTAGACGTTATTTCCGCTTTAGTTCCTGTGCGGCCTTTTCAGCTAGATGATATTCCAGGGCCTCCTCTTCAAGATGCTTCCATCTTCTATTCTTAAGCATTAGTTCCGGTAAAGTGACTACTTTCCAAAATGTCGAGTATTTTAAGAATTTCTGCTGAAGAAGCACTAATAAGTGGATTTGAGGGCTATAAAGGCGACAAAGAGCTCTGTGGTTTAGCTCTATTAAACTGCATTATTGCACATTCATTTCTTCCACACAATCCGCATACATGTCAGGACTCTTTCTCTTTTTTTTTTTTCTCCTCTGTACAAGGGTATTTCAGATCTAAAGTGCCATGCCATTTCTTTTCTTGTCCTCCACACTCCGTACAACAGTTTTTCTGTACTTTTCAGAAGTGCAGCTTTTGGGCAGAATGCAAAGGTTTCAAAAGAGCCTCATCTCCATCTGGTTTCATTCGATAATCCTTTATCCACCATCTCCAGCTCTCTCATTCCATCGCTTTCTTGCCTGTGGCTACATTTCTATCTCTGCATCAATTAGCACAGTGATTTATCCAACAAGCAAGCAGTTTAGTGGTAATGGTACACAATTAACATCTCATTCCTCCATAAAGGGTATGCTAAATACCCTAGTCACTGCTTTCTCTGCCTGGAATTGAAATAAGTGTTTGTCCTAATTCATATGCTATCTGATGTGAAGTGGACCCGCTTTGTACTGCACTACACCATTAATCTAATTATAGATAGCTGCAAATGAAGTGCTGTCTGAACAGAGGCGGATGTGGAGGGGGTGACTAATGGCGCTTTTGTCATTTGGCAGGACTGTGAAGTGAGCTTGCACATTGCATGGCATCATAGCACAGAAAATCACAATCCAGATAACGCTGCTACCTGTTGCATGTGGATGTGGGGGGTTTTTTGTGGTTTTTTTTTCCCCCTCTGGTCCTATAATTACAGCAGCAGTGCAAACACTACTGGCTTCTGGTTATAAATAGAGCTGTAGATGTGCTGTCATGTGGGTTGCAGAGGAAAATCCTCTGAGTACTGTTGAATTAAATGATGCATCCTGATTGACAGCTACCTTGAGACTGCGCTGATGGAGTTGTCAAAGCATTATGCTAACAGGCTAGTCCAGTGTGTGCAGATGTACACTGCCGCGTGGCTCACATGGCTTCCCAACAGCTATCTGCTCATTTACCTTGTTCCTCGTGCTTGTTATTCCAAGAGAAGGACGTCTACAAGCTTTCATGTTAAATGTTTTTGTGTGGATGTGTTTATTGCTTAGGCTATTCAACTTGTCTGCTAGAGCAGAAGGCTGCATCTTGTGCTGCTTTTACCCTAGGCACTTTTTTTTTTCTTCTTCCGCAGCTCAACATGACCTTCAGTGCTAAATATGTAAAACTATGAAGCATTTAAATCTTTAATTGCATTGTGTGGTGGCCCTGGAACACCTTAGGTGCTTTTGTTGTCTTGAATTAGTCTTTTCTGGTTTATGCTGTTACTGAAGGCTACATGGTGTAGCAATCTGTTCTCTCTGCATGGCAGCTTTCAAGGGACTGATGTTGCTGCTGATAAAGAAAATGAGTAATTTGTGTTGTTCTGTTTTCTTGCTACCATATAGCTGGTGATGAGAGGTGCTCTATGTGTTATCTATCAGACATTATCACTTTCTTCACTTTTTTTTTTTTCCCAAGAGCTAGAGAGGTAAGGAAATGTTTGGGTCCCATTGATCCCTTCACAGTTATTACTTTGCTTTTCTACACAAAGCTAACAATGTTCCTTGACTTTGGGATAACATTAAAATTATGTAGTTTTCATGTCCTATCAAGTTATACGTTTTTGTGGTGGGAAACCCCTTGTAAAGTTGGTATCTTGTAAATAACTTGACTGGTCAATCAGTCATGTCATAAAACCGAGATCATTGAAGGACTGAAAACTGGGATCCGCAGCAAGAAAACAGCAAAAAAGATGTGGTTTCTGGTTACTATGATAAAATGTAACTAGTACTTTTTCCACAACTCCTATTCCAGAACCAAGCCATCTGTCTATCAAAGTCTGCTGCTGAGACATGCTTGGTCTTAAGATCACTTAGTAAACCAGCCACTGTAACACCAATAATTTGACTTAAAGGGAATCTGTCACAATTTTTTTTTTTACTTATTAAATCAAGACCCAGATCCATATTCCTTTCAGTCGGTTTTATTTCCTGATTGTAGATTTCTCAATTCAGCTGTCTATATATGATTGTGGGGAAGACATTCTTGCTTGCACTATTCAAAAAAGAGCTTATCAGCAGCAATTGAAAATACATGAGAAAACTGAGTGCACACCACAGACCAGGATCAAGGTCTACAAAAAAACCTCAAAAAAGCAAAAAGGCAGCACTTAAAAAAAAATGTGGAAGTTTATTCACCCAACAGCAGCAACGTTTCGGCTGAACAGAGCCTTTCTCAAGCTTGAGAGAGGCTCTTTTCAGAGACAAAAAGTTGCTGTTATTGGGTGAATAAACCCTTTCCCCATTCTTTTTTGAAGTGCTGCCTTCTTGCATTTTTTTTAGAATCTTGCCTGCACTGCTTTAACAGCAGTCAGAGAGAAACTTTACAGCAGCTTCATGCACATAAGAGCCTTAAGACTGATTCTGTCCCATAGACTTCTATAGGAGAGTTTTCTAGTCATGCTGTGTGACCCGGAAGAAATCACTGTGCAGGGAGGTAGAGGGGGAGCGGTGATGATCTCCTCTTGTGACTGGTGGATTCTGTGTTATCTATACACATTGGTGTCTCCTTTCAGTTTGACCCTGCTTTTACTGATAATGAGCAGACACTGAAAATCCCCCTCTACAGAACAGGAAGTGTCAGACTGTTATTAGGCTTAGTGGCCAAAGTGAAAACTGCAGGACCTAAAAATCAATAAAAAATGCTGAAAGGGATATGGACAATAAAAAAAATAAATAACCAAAAAGTCCTAAAAAATTTGTTTAACATAACAATGTGAGTTAATCAATGAGTCATTGTTTGATGACACATTCCCTTTAAAAGGGTTTTGCCATCTCATAAAATCTTCTGAGATCAGATCATAGCCCACTAAGAGTCGGCCTCAAAGAACATAGAGATAGCCGAGCTTAAGCCGTTCCGAACAAGCCAAGCACACCTGCTTGACTATATGTGACTATCCTAGACATGAACAGGGAGAATTGCGTGAGCACAGCCATTTCCCCAATTTCTGAGGCTGGCTCAAAGCGTTTACTACAAGCTGGTCTCAGAGAAGATTTTACAAGATTGCAAAACCCATTTTAATGGACATGTCATAAAGTTATTTAAATTAAATTAAGTAAACACTGACTAAACACAAATATAGAATAAATAATAAATATATAGTATTTATCGAAAAGTGTCTCAACACAAGTCTTTTTTTTTTTTTTTTTTTAAAGGAACCACCCAACAATCATATCATTACTGTTAAAATGGCTTCTAACAATACAGGTGGGTGACTACGTGGCCATTATCACTGGGGAAAATTGTGGCTGGCCACACATTTCAAAAAGAAATAGAAGATATGTAATATAATAAATAACCAAGCCAAATCTTTCATGAGTGCATACTCTTTGTATTGGCCAGAAAAGAGCACTACTTAGAAGACATTCCTTGTTGGAGAACATCCCTCTGGGACATCCAGATGGCCTAAGAGGACATTTGGACAAGAGTCGAAACAACCCCTTTAATAATAAATCTTCTAAATTTGGTTCTCATCTGAGACCCGTACCATTCGCAGTAACGAGAATATATGGTATTCTCAACGAAGCAATCTTCAATACAAGAAGAAGGAAAGAGCCAAATATAATTGAAGGTAACCTCCCAAGTATTTAGCTTAGTAGTTGGGGTGACGGTTGCCATGTACATAGATAGAAATAATAGATGTCATATAGTCTTCTCTTTCCTTTTTGTACCAGTTTAGCCAAACATTACATGCTTTGCACAGATTGGCTGATCAAGAAAAGGTAAAGAAAATTTTGTAGAACACTACAATGTAAAAATACTCTTGTGAATTATTACATAGTATTAATTACAAACAGTAGGTAAAATATTGAGACCCATGTTACATTGTAGCTGGTCATAAGTTAGTGTGTCATAGACCATTTAAAGTAGTAAGTCATGCTGCATGTAGGACCCAGACCTTTTGTAAAGCTAACTAGATTTACATAGGACTTTTTCTACTGTGCCTCTTTTTGTAGGGCTTCCATTCCTCCACAGCAGATGTCTGACATTAGCTGTAAATGAATAGAAAACAGTTGTAAAATTCTCCACCACCGTTCACAACATAAACTTTGTCCCATATTACCATTAAAAATAAAATAGGTGGTTTTCATGTGTATTCTGTTGTTAAAATATGCATTCAAATTATGCCAAGGGAATGGACCCTTTACAGGTGATTTTTTCTCTGTGAGAGCAGAATGTGATGGAGGAAAAGAAGCTGAGCTCCATAATATATAGGTTTAGATAATCTGACTCAGGATTAATGAGTAAATAGTAAATCATAAAAGAGTAAGTGAAAGTACGTCATCTTACCTCAGTCCTGTTTTTTCTTGGTTTCATTTTTGAATTCAGGGATGTTTACTGGCTTATATTGGCCTTCAGTGATGAGTTGCTGAGGACAACAGGTCTTAAGCTATAGCGCAGCGCTGGCAGCCTATCAGGAGAGATTAAACAGGTCTGTAGCTATAGCGACCTGAGGAGCTCATGCAGTCCATACAAGAGGTGATATCTAGGAATAGGTAGGTCACTGTTAATGGACATGTATTGCAAAGTGACTTGTTTTTGCAAGATTTTGAACATTAAAAGCAATCCTTGTAGTGAGACAACCCCTGTAAGGCTCTGATCTAGGGTGTTCTCACCATGCTGTTTCACAACGCCTGCGCTTCACAGCCAGGTTTAGGCTCCCACTTCCTGGTTAGGCTGTTGGTGGTTCTACAGCAGTGATGGTTGTTTCATCCCTGTTATTCCTACCTGAGCATGTTAGATGGACATTGATAATGTAAGGCATTAAATAGCAGGAGACAAATCTGTAGAGCTCTAAAGAGTTAGTTTGTCAGTAACAAGCATAAAGAATCTTCTGTGCTGCTGATAAACAGAAAGTGACTCCACTATCCCGACCAGGGCTCCTGTTATAGCTGAGGGAGGTGGCTGTATGTACACAAGCAGAAGATTAGAACTGCTCTAAATCAGAAGCAAAACCAGAAGAGCAATGTGTTGGTAATAGTCTTTATTTACCTTTGCCTACACGTTTAAAGCTAATCAATGTGGTGATGATACCCCTCTTAAACATGGATTATATAATATTCAGTTTTGAATTGTGTTAGTGTAAGTAAAATATATAGGCAGTAGCTTTTCATTCCTATCAAATTCCGTTTTGGTTTTTTTCTTGATTTTGATTTAAAGCATTATTCATTTTTTTCCTGCTGTTAAGATCAAATCTGGATTTGCTAGAGGAAAAAAAAGGACTTCAAATGTAAATTAGGCATGTGTAAATTAGCCCTCAGAATCAAGAGCTTCTGTTAACATGTAGATACAAATGGTTATTTTATACAGGTGAATGAACACATTATCTCACATAATACACAGCTTTCAGTTCCAGGCAGAGAAAATGTCATGCATGAGCTGATCCGCATATGCAGGTGTGTTTTACCTACACTGACAGTTGAATGTTGCTTGCATGAACACTTTCTAAATGACTCATACAGCAGAAGTGACATTGGCACTCTAAGGTTCTTACATCCTGCAGAAGAGATCAGTACACTCACTAATCTCCATGTGAGGGGATTACATGCCACATAGTTCAGCATTTCACAGAGATATTTACGAATAGAGATGCAATACTGGGACATTATTACATGAAACTATTACTATATTAGAATCCATGTAATTTATCTAGATTATAGTGACAAACTTTTAGACATTACCTACTCGTTATAACCTAGTAAAGCAGCATGTAATCCATCCAAATATTGTGCCAAAAAGAAAGAATTGCAGACTAGTAAACTACAAATGAGAAAAGGGTGATTAGCAGATAACGTTTGTGACAAACATACATTAGTAATGGGAGAGTTTGGAGCATCTCTTTAAGGGTGGCCATAACATGAGTGCAAGCCAAATCCACCGTTTTCGGTGGGAGCAGCCGGCTATATAATGTATATTGCAATCTCCCAATGCTTTCATTGATCACAGATATCAGAGGTGAAAAGGGTCTGGGTACTGGGATTTTAACATGCCTGGTACTTTTGTTCTTAATAGGGAGATAAGCCGCAAGCAGAAGTGTCTGGAAGCAGCTTACTCCCCTTCTCCTTATGGAGTACACATGCATGCTCAGCTCTGTGTGTATGGCGGGTGGGGGGGGGGGGGGGAGATTTGAGGGAAAAATGATCAATGTATGACCAGCCTTAGGATGTGATCCCATGTTCAGATTTTAAAATGCAGTTTTAGAAACCAAAGCCAAGAATGGATTTGAAACAAGAAGTCGTCTCAGTCTTTCCTTTTTGTGTGTCCTCCAATGATGATCCATTCCAGGTTTTGGCTACAAAAGCTGCATCTAAAAGGATGAATGTGGGAACACCCCTTGAGTGTCTGCAAGGTAAAAAATTACAGACCTATTAATACACAATTACCAGAGTTCCAATGAAATATATATTTTTGCAGGGGCATTTATGCATGATAAAATTCACTAAAAACCCTTCACCCCCACTTTTTATCTATCCATCTACCCTTGTTCTAGTATAGTTTTAGAAATCATGTAACCCTTAAAACTGAAATGGGTACTTAGTGTTGTTACGTTGTCAGATACTGGGTAAAGTGTGTATGTATGTATATGTATATGTGTGTGTGTGTGTGTGTGTGTGTTTATATTTGTATATAATATATATAATATTTAATATATAATTATATATATTTATATATTATATAATATAATTTATATATATATTGAATTTTTTCTTCTTTGTAGTGATACTATTTAATATTAATTATTTAATTATAAGGATTGGGGTTATATGTATTAAGTGGGTGTGTTAAAATTTACACATGTAAGTTATGGTGAACTATAGAAATTGTTCCCAGTTCTGCCATATTTGTTTCATTTTGCTTTAATAGCAAAATGTATCAAAGACTAGTATTAATGTAGTGTAGATTTGATGAGTTAAAATCCTCTTGCCCCAAAAGAGAACAATACTGAATTGGACTGACCAAGAATGACTCCACAAGCAACCTAGATCAAAAGCTAAAATAAGTTCCCAAGGTAATAGATATTTTGACTGTCTAATCATTAGATAATACAGTGTAATGTCCATTATGTCCTGTAAAGCAATGAATGTTGATGATTGAATAGTGTAGCATCTTCCTGTACCCTTGGCCCACTGAAGGAATATTGGTCAATATTTAGATTTCAAGAACTAAATTTGCTTTATCTTCCAAAGCGTTAAACTATTGCGAGAGCCTTCAGGCTTGACTGACAGTTGCATAACTTGAAGCAAGATTTCAAATCCTTTGTTTCTCTTCATACCCACTTCTGTATACGCTTTTCTATATAAGTAAGTCTACCTTCTTGACCTCAGTCTCTTATAGACACAGGCTGAAGTGGATGAAGAATGATCTTCCATTTGTTTTGTTGTAGGTATTGAGGTTAGAGCATTTTGTATGCAGCATCTCTAGGGTTGAATCCTTCCCATGTCATGTGAGAAGTGTTACCCCTTCAGTACAGCCTGTCACAACAAGAGCTGTTGAGCACTACAAACAGTAGCTAGAAATATGCGAGCTCTCAAAACACTTGTGGCAATGTTATGCGAGAATGCTTGTAACAGGAAATGCTGGTATTTAGATCTGTCTTAGTTACTGACTAGAAAGTAGCAACTATTATAGCCTTTATTATGCTGCTAATTAACTATACATGAAATACCGTAAAACATTATTATTATATAACAATATTATAGTATAATATGTAACTATAACATAGTTGTATTAATTTCCAGTTTGTAGTTTTAATCTTACTTTCTCATCTTTTACGTTAAATATTCTGCAAAATGACCAAAATTACATTGTATGCCATCCCATTCTTTATTATTATACTGTATATGAAAATTTTGTATGGCGTTTGTAAAAATCACACATGCTGCAGAAAAAAACCTTCAGATATAATATATTTTATATATATATAATATATATTTTTATTAGATAATAATTTTATCTTATAATAATAAAATATATACATATTTATTTTAATTTATTTTTACAGAATCATCAATTCTGTAACCAATTTGCCACATGTGAACATACTTTTATCGCGCTACGTTTTTCAATTATATATTGGTGTAATTACAGTGCATTTTTTCTTTTGCAACCTGTATAGTATTTGCATCAATTGTATGACATTTACACCAGTATCATGTTATGCCACATCCCAAAAAGTGAAGTCATGAGTTTTACTATAGTGGGCAACCGGCTGCCATGGTATGCTTGCTTAGTAAATTCCCTGCTGCTCTCTAAATAGTGGTTGGCAGACGGTATTAAAAAAGTTTTAGGTTACTCCTCATTCTGATATTATGTAATTTTTTTTATAGATTGTGTATGTTTACATTTTGCCTTTAACATGATTTCACATATGTGACCAGAATTTATCATACAAATCGGGCAATGTGAGATATATCAAATGGTAAAGATTGATGTTTATTGTATTTGTTTGTAGCGTTCACGCTCTTGTGCAGTTGTAATCTAGATTATTGTTTATGACTTGTAGACACACAAAAGCTTGAATAGCACATTAGCATTTCTCCATGTAACCGTAAGATAAAGAGAAGCAAGAGCTTTATGGAGCATTGGTGTAATCTACAGGCCAGTAATTGTGTTATTTACCACGCTTCTAGAAAAGCAAAACGGATAAAGTTACATTGTCTTTCCAGACCACAGATCCCATAGATTCCTGCATTTTCTAGATATTTTATTATTTTAAAACCATAAGCCGAATTCAGGCAACAGCCACAGATCCTGAAATTGTGCAATTTTGTGTAATTATATTCTCCCCCCCCCCACCCCCACCCCCAAGGTTTAATGAATGACTTTTAAGTACAATTTATCTTTGATAAATAGTCCCTCTGCACTGAATGTTTATTAGATTGACAGGAAAATGCACTCGGCATGCTTTATTTCCCTGCCACTTATGAGTGAGGCAAATTTTAATTGGAGCAAAAAGCTTTTATTTTCACTGTAATCTTACTTAAGGATCATATCCTTCAGAATCTGGCAGACACTTGTATTTCTTGATTGCAAAACACACACTTGAGAGAGGAGAAAAATACATGCCCAAGATGTTATTATTCAGACTGTCAGATTAGGGGAATTGGACAAGCAACACGTTATCAAATCTTAACAGCTGTACTAGCGATTACCCCTATTTCTTTTTAAAATGGAAGCCTGAGCGATAAATGGAAAAATGTTTCCATAACATAGTACAGCTTATTTAATTAAAGAATGTAAATTACCAGTCAATGCTTTGATTAGATGGCTTCCATTAATAGCAAGGCTTTGTTAAACATTTCATGCTCTTGACAGTGGACTATGCAATGTAATGACAATATAAGTTATTAGTATGTGGAGGCTGGGTGTGAACATGTCACTTAACCCTTCCTTTGGAATTTAAAAACTATATCATTATGAATTAGCAGATAGCATTAATAAGAACTGTAGAAAAAAAAAATGATGTTCCTCAACAGCGTCAAAATACCTCCGCCTATTATACTAAGCCTTTCCAATACTTGACCAATGCTCAAATACCTCAACACCACAGAAATGTAAATCGGTTTTACGTGTGCAAACTACACGATGTGTGATTTTACACTGCTATCAGCCTCTCTGCAGCAAATCCCTAACTGTCCAATACTGCTACCCAAAGAGGCCTACTGCCATCTACTGGTGGTAGGGTAGATTGTGGTCAGGCAGCGGATATTCTTTCTCTTTGTGCAGGGTTCTCGAGTTAAAACCATGAACGGATCTCCTAGTTCACAACATGATTATCTCACTCTGGACTTTACAACTGAAATATCCATTTTCGTTTGCTAGAATCCAGTGCCCAAGATGAAAACGATAACTTTGAATTTCACAATATGTTTTCCACTAATATTATGGACTAGAGAGATTTATTATGAATATTATTCATAGTATTAGTCTATATACCAGCAAACAAAAAAAGCTTTGAGCCGTTAATGATTTTTTGTGAGGAACAGCTGTGAACGTACATTGGAATTTTATTTTTTAAACTACACAATGGTTATATTTATAGCTCATTGCAATATGCATTCCATATTTGTCAACAATAATATATATCTAATCATATGTTTGTTAGAAAATAAATAAATAAAAATCTAAATGTGTGGGTGTATATACCTCACTAAACCTCATGGCTGTGGCCATATGCTCGTTATCTCTACTGGAACTTCATGTGACTTGTGTGATTAACGTCAATGTGATTCAAACATCATGGATTATAGTGTCACTGTATATGCTATACACTGTTGAGTGGAGCTCTTTTGGTGGATAAGTAGTAAGTGGAAATTATATTTTCCATCTCTAAACTGAGCGGCGTTGATTTGTACTACATAGTGGATTGCAATATCCATCAACTAGCACCTGACTAAGTGCTGAACATTTTATTTTGCAATTTATACATACACACACACATACATATATATATATATATATATATATATATATATATATATATAGTGTGTGTGTGTGTATAAATTACAAAATATATATATATATATTATGTGTGTGTATGTATAGATATATATGTATAGATCACAATCATAGATCTAATTGTTGCAAGTACAGAATATACACAATGTGTGTGTATATATATATAATATGTATGTGTGTTAGTACATGGGTGTGTGTGTATATTTATACATATATGTGTGTATGTATATATATATATATGCATGTGTTAGTATATATGTGTGTGGTATATATATATATATGTGTGTGTGTATGTATATATATATATGTATATACATTAAACATTTAGATTTTTACTATTAAGATACCAGCTTGAATTTCTCTTATAGAATATTTCTACAAAAGTGTTTGCTTATGGTGTAAACATAATTATAGTACAGCAGTTAATACGTTACCCTTGTTAATCCCATAATGTGGGAACTGGCAGAATCTGTGAGAAGTTATCTTATAGTACAAATGAAATAACCGGTGAATTTCTTTTGGTAATTTTCAGTATAAACTGCAAGTGTTGACGAAGCATGCAGCTGAGCTCAGCAAGTACATGCCAGAGAAGGTAGAAGAGGACACCAGTAGCATCCTGAGATCACCGATGCCAGGGACAGTAGTGGCTGTTTCTGTAAAGCCTGGTGATATGGTGAGTACTGCTTATTCATAATCTACTTGCCATCTGAAAATCATTTTACCTGTCTATGTGTATGTTAATTTGTTCAGTCCCATAAAAAAACAAATATATTTCATAGATATATATGTCTGTATATATATATATATATATATATGTATTTATATATATATATATATATATATATATATATATATGTATATATCTATGTGTATATATATGTATATATCTATGTGTATATATATGTATATATCTATGTGTATATATATATATGTATATATCTATGTGTATATATATGTATATGTCTATGTGTATGTATATATATATATATGTATATCTATGTATATACGTCTATGTGTATATATATGTATATCTATGTACATACGTCTATGTGTATATATATGTATATATCTATGTGTATATCTATGTGTATATCTATGTGTATATCTATGTATATATCTATGTGTATATATATATGTATATATGTATATATCTGTGTATATATATATATATATATGTATATATCTGTGTGTATGTATATATATATATCTGTGTGTATGTGTATATATATATATATATATATCTGTGTGTATGTGTATATATGTATATATATATATATATATCTGTGTGTATGTATATATATATATATATATATCTCTGTGTGTATATATATATATATATAATATATATACACATAGATATATACATATATATAATGTATATATCTATGTGTATATATATATATATATATGTATATTATCTAATGTGTATATATATAATATATCTATGTGTAGTATAGATATATATGTATATATCTATGTGTGTATATATATATATATATTATATATAATAAGTATATATATATATATATATATATATATTGTATATATCTGTGTATAGACAGGAATAGTCTAAACACACACTCATACATTATGTGTTATAATATACACCAGGTCTGAATGGATGTAAAACTGCTGAATTAACCTGGAGGATTAGACCTATGAGGGGCATTAGGTTTAAAACCTATTCTGATATAGATGATTTTGGTATATTCTTAATCCATTCTTGTACATACCTTTCATACCAATAGTGCATATTATGATGACATATTTTAGGATCAACCCTCTTATTTTGGGTGGATTTTTATCCACTTTGCCATCTTCTCTGCTACCATCCTACAGTTCCCTGTGCAGGTATAAGTGTATGTGTATACTCTGGACATGCTACTTTTAAACTATAATCCTAAAAATTGTATAGTTTGGAGAGGCAGATTCCAGTCAAATGATTTATATTTTAAGGAACTTTCACATTGTCAGTAGTGATCAATCCTTTAATTTAATGCTGAGACAAAATATACTGAAGAGCCAGGACGTTTTTAAGTGAAGGGAAAAGGATATGTTAAAAATAATAAAAAGTTCAAATATATCAAAGGTTTCAACAAGGTACAGGAGGGAAGCAAGAGGTCACCTTCTGAAACTAGAGGGTGGGAGGCTCTCGGGAAATGTGAGGAAGTACTTCAAGGGAAGGGTGATGAATTCATGCTATTTACAGTGAGAGAATTCAGATATGCTCAGAACAGACACAAAGCTATCCTAAAAGGGTAAGGAACCAAAGGATATGAAACGCTCCGAATTTTTCATAGCAGCCTAGGTGGGCCTCTTACATCTGCACTTTTGTATTGTTCACTGTTTTGTATTCTAGGTCACAGATAAAATATCACCAGGAGAAGTTAACAGTTCACGTATACAAAAGTCAATTCACTCTAAGAAAGTTCAATTTTAGTGTTCATATGTAATCTATTAATATATAATAGCTTGTCAAGTCTACTACTAAATATTCGCATTTGTAACATTTTCCTTTTTTTTTTTTTTACTATTGTGCAGTCATATTTTGCTCCCATGTGTTTTCGGATAGCTTAAGTGTAAAGCCTCAGTAAGTGGCAGCCAAAAACCTTACCATCATGCATGGGCTTGGTTTTCAAATTTACTGCAGTTTGTTAATATCTAAAGAGTTTTGTGGGTATAATTGCTGTTTAGCTACAAAATCATGGATCAATTACCAAGTTTAAAAAAACATAGTGGTTTTCAGCTACATTTTGGCTGCCAATGGCCATTTCATGTGGTTTACCCTTAGTGTTTTACATTTTGGAGAGAAAAAAACCTATCCATTAAATATCATTTGGTATTGGGAATGGGAAATTGGGAGAATCAGAAACCTCTTTATTCTATCTAGTCACAAACGCAAAATACTAAATGTTAAGCGTATGGAGACCTGAAACCTCTGTGGTAAAGATATAGCTGTGTGAAAGGTACAACATAGATTGTCTTCAGCTTATTTCTACTTACATAACTGTCAGTGTTTATTAGTAAGTATTCCTATAGCAAATGTAAGACTTATACAAATTTTCCCACATATAGTAAACCATTAGGAGCAAATTATATTTTGTTTGATTGGAATGATTTCCTTTGCGGTCGCCGTGTTATGGAGTCTTTCACCTGCTCAGTTTAACCATTAATGCTGGATGCTCCTCATTGCACACATTTTCTCCAGACATACAGTTTACATTTTCAGGGTTTTCTTTGCCAAAATTCATATTGTTCTTTGCTGAATACAAGAAAAATCTCAAAGTTACATTTAAATACTTTTGCCTCTGTGTACTTCCTGTGAAGGGAGTAGAAAGCAGACTGTAAAAAATTGATTCACCTTATCACACATTGTGTGAAACCCATTTCTTCTGCTTATAGACAGTGGGAGATTCAAACAGTCAGCATGCCTGAGTGCAGAAGAACAGAGCGCTTTAGAATTGTTATTATATTCAAGGCAGTGGACTCCAAGTCGTTCATGGTCTTTAATATCGATTTAATGAAGGAGCACAGTGCATCCAATCGTTGGATTGGGAACGAAGGGTGTATGTGTGTGTTTGTGTATGTATGGTGACCATGAATGAAAAACATACATGTCAGACTTTTGTACTATTGTTCAACAGAAGCAATTCAATGCAAAGTTTTTATTGTAAGAAAGTTGCAGTAGGGGGTTTCTCAAAACCTTTATACATTTCTCCTTCTCCTCAGCTGTTTCTAGGAAGGTTTGGCATAAAGCAAATGGCATGGGTATTTTTTATATTCAAGGTCTTTATTGTATCTCGGTGAAAAGCAGAAGTGTCCTAAGTGCTGTTGTTTTAACGCAACAGTCTGCAAAGTATTCAGAGAGCCCATAGTAATTATATGAGGGCACAAGTCTATACACAGCTTCTCTCCAGTACCTTGAACTTCATAAGACATATTACAATGACACCTTAATGCAGTTATATTCATTTAACTACTTCTTACCATTGTAAACATTAATTAATAGCCGATCAGTGCCACATAATAAGTAGCAGGTAGTGAGCTCAGATCATAAACCACACTCAAACTGGGACAAATTCAGGTTTTACAAAAATATCGAAGTTGAACATTTTAAGTTTGGGGAGTGTTTTTTTCCCCTTTGTCAGTAAGCATAAGCGTTTCTTCTTGTAAAGTCTATTGCTGTTACAGTCTAGGCTTTATAACATAAACCTTGGAAATGGTATTCTCCATTTGCTGCACATTAATGTACTGTATTTGAAATCTCATTTACCTGGCTTAATTATTTTTGAGTCCTTATCCATCTGTTATTCTCCTCTCCTATTTCATTTCTCCCAGTTTTTTATTTATACAGGCAGGCCCCAGGTTACAAACGGGACAGGGACTGTAGGTTTGTTCTTAGAGGGGTTCTCTCACTACGCTGATTCATCTTACCTCAGTCCTGTTTTCTTGGTTTCATTTTGAATTCAGGGGCGCGTTTACTGGTTTCCACTAGGCTGCAGTAGAAGCCATGTCTGTAACTATAGCAACCAGTGCTGCCAGCCTATCAAGAGAGATTGAACAGGTCTGTAGATATAGCGACCTGAGGAGCTGATGCAGCCCATACAAGAGGGGATATCTCAGAATAGGTAGGACACTGATAATGGACACATATTGCAAAGTGACTTGTTTTTGCAAGATCTTTACCATAAAAAGTAATCCTTGTAGTGAGACAACCCCTTTAAGTTGAATTTGTATGCAAGTTGAAACCAGTACATTTATTCCATGTAACTCCAGAACAAAAGGTGTTTTTTTTTTCGTTGCGGATAGTGCTAGGACGGGTTTTTTTAATTTGTTTTGCTGTCTATGCCCCCGTTAAGAAGATTTAACCTAATTTTTATCTCAGGTGCTGCTGTGGCATGCTGGAACTTGTCGTTCCACAGCTACTATCTGCTGTGGAACATGGAACTACAAGTGCCAGCAGGCCTCATAAGCCTCCGTTTGCCACTAGGGGACAGATGTAACTTGGAACGGTGTAAGTCGAGGACTGCCTGTGTGTTGTGTGGTGTGTGTGTGTGTGGTGTGTGTGTGTGTGTGTGTGTGTGTGTGTGTGTGTGTGTGTGTGTGTGTGTGTGTGTGTGTGTGTGTATATATATATATGTGTGTGTGTATATATATATATATATATATATATATATATATATGTGTGTATATATATTTATGTATATATATATATATACACACACACTTTTTCTCTCTTTGTAAGTCATTTTTAACCCAAACAAGGTTGGTTGATTATGGCTTTGTTTCCACTGGATTTTGGTCCATTTTGATGGCTAGATGGCTAGAATTACAAAGTCTGTTGTCCTTTTTCTCTCTACAGGAATAAAATAACAGAACGAAAATCCAATGATAGTTTGAAGAGAGACAAAGACAGTATCACTATTACTTTTACTTCAGAGAGGAGAAAGCTGCCTTTGACTGTAAATGGCCAATATTTGGGTGTTAAGTACCGTAATATTAATTCTGACAGATAAAGATGTACAGGACCAGTAAAGCTGGCATTTCATCATTTTATTTCATATATTTCTAAGGCCGCATTCACATCTGTGTTAGAGGTCCTGTTTGGAGCCTCGGTCACAGATGTCAAAAAAATAGCACAGCATGCACTTCTACATTTTTTATGTTAAAACGACATACACAATGGTGGAAGCCCGAAGAACCTCACTATAGCAAATGGGGTTCCATAGGCGGCTTAGGTGTCCATCATAAACAACCTCCACAGCTGATGTGAAGCAGGCCTCAGTGCCTTAATATATCCAACAACTTTACAGTTTTGTTCTAGTATGTTGAAGCCACCACTGGAAATTGCCCTATTTATAACACACATCCAAATCTTTTACTGTAGAGACACATTGATGAGATTGCAAAGTACAAAAGCAAAGATTGACATATTCCAGGCTATAATCTTCTGCTGTTACATCTTCCTCATAACCAATTCTGCATGGAAACTTAAGTGTAGTCATACTTCTACATCCTTCATGTGACCATGAACTTGCCAATATGTTACATCTAACATAGCTTGTAGATCAGTTTTGTCATAAGCAATGATTGTTTGTCAGTGGTTTCTCTCTTTAAGCTCTCAATAGTGTCCTCTACATATCTTTCGGGTCAGTGTTTAGATGCAGGTTAAAGCCAAATGTCAATTGTTGTAAAATCGTCAGTGAAATAAATCTCAATCAAATCTCTGCTCTCTTGCTAAAAATCAATACATGGTCATGTCCTAGGCATGATTACCAGATAGATATATATATATATAATATATATATATATAATATATATATATATATATATAATATATATATATATATATATACACTGTATAGTGTAGCTAAAATGAATCTCTTCTGGTCTCCTGTTTTGATGCTAGTTAAAAGCTTAGAATCCTTGCCGAGAGGAGAGGTGAAAGAAGTTCTCCTACTTGGAGTTTGCACAAGTAAACTTCACTTAAAGGGGTGTAAATTAAAACGAGCACACGTAAAAATGCTAAAACCACTTTTGATTCCGTAAATTGTTAGTTTCTGAGCATGGTTCAATTGACTGTTATGAGGATAGCAGAGATAACTGTATTTGACATACATTTGGTTTACATCAGTTTTGGAGGTTCTGTTCAGAGCCTCTGTCATAAATTCCATTTGGAATGACAGAAAAAATAGCACAGCAAGCTGCACTGTATTTTCCATGACAACGGACACCACGACAGAAACCCGACGGACCCTTTTAGTTAGTGGGGTTCATCGGGTGCCAGTGGTGTCCATTGTAAAACAGGTCTGTTTGCACCCCTGCAATAGAGGTGCGGAACGCAGCCTCCCATGCAGATGTGAACCAAGCCTTCAATAGCAGGAAAAGACAAAGTCAGCTCACCCATCACTTCCTGCAGCAATCAACAAAAGCTACTGGATGCATGAAGTCCAACGCTCCAAGACTGTGCAGTATGTAGACATGGGCCTCATTTATGAAAAGTGTCTTACAGTAAGGCTGTCTCTGTTGCCCATCAATCAGAGGCCAGCTGTCATTGTTCCAGAGCAATTTAAAAAGTGGAAAGCTATGATTGGTTGTTATAGGCAACAGTTTTACTGTAAGACACTTTTTATAAATGTTTTCTAAATTCCAGCAACCACAAAATAGTAAAAAATCTTTGCTTACTTTCTTCTGAAAGCGCTTTTCCTCCAATAATGCATTAGATTGATTAGCTCACGTATGGATCATTGTGATCTTAACGTGACTTTTGGATTTATGCTAAAGTAAGCCTTAGGGTTTGTGCAGACAGCGTCTTGAATAAGTTTTTGCAATATGTAAAACATGTTGCATTAAACGCATCCAAAAACGTACCCTGAAGTGCGGTATGTTTTTTTTTATACGTTTTATGGACTATCCCTATAGTTTCTATGGGCTTTTAAATGCATAAAACGGCTCAAGAATTGACATGTAAATTCTTTGAACGCGTCCGTTTTTACATTGAGGTCAATACACTTACACTTGAACATTGTTAAATACATTTTGGGTTCCGTTTTTCAGTATGTAAAATATACCCAAAAACGTATTTCACAGACGCCATGTGAACATACTCTTATATAGCCATATGAGATAACATCATGATCTAAGTATTGCCAGCATGCTTGTTCCCTCTGTATGGTCATTTCAATGCAATACTTCCATGTTGAGGGGCAATCTCTGATAGATTGCCTACTAGCAATATGCTGTCAGAAACCCCATGGAAACTAGCTTGTCAACGCTGGATTAACTGTACTGGCAGCAGAGAAGGAGAGAGGGAGTTGACTGCAGTCCCCATTTCAGCCAGCAGTGTTGGGGTACACTCAAACGGGAAAGATATGCTGCGGATTTTCCATTGGGATTTGCGGGCAGAAATCTGTAGCATATTACAGTACCAGCAGAGTGGTTAACATTTTAACAAACCTTGTCCACGCACTGCAGGAACTTTCCACGCGTAGATTGTCCTGCCATGTAGGTGGTAAAATCCTCAGCGTGTCCATTTATGTCACTGTTTTGTTGCAGATTTTCCTCAGTGACATCTAAATCTGCACAAAAGCAAACCAACGTGTTTGAGATTTTGTTGCGGATTACCCACAGACCTACTGCAAAATCTGCAAGACTAGAATGAAGAAAGAAAATATGAAATAAAACCAAACAAAAAAAAATTATGCTGCCTTCCCCCGTGGCACAACTTTGGCTTCCTGCTAGTCTCTGTAAGAGATGGTCAACACTTGACTGCTACAGTAACCCCATGTTGGGAAACTTCACTGCT
>JAODAL010035079.1:0-2500 GCA_025379985.1 Phyllomedusa bahiana | reverse complement strand
GCACGGGTTCCAAAGTATTGCTTTTACAAACACATAGGAAGGAAATGAAATTATAGTAATTTTCTTTTAGGCGCCTACATTTTTTTCTTCCTCTAAATATACTTGCTTGGAAATTTTAAGAAAATTTCGATATTTTTTAAATAAGAAGGTACCAAACGTGCGTGTGATAATTGGTATAATAGCTCCTCCTTAAAAAACGGGCCCCATGCTTTTTTTGCTTTCCGTCTGCCTTGGCCAATTCACATTAGAAGTCCCTCCCTTGTGTGGGAAGACCACAGCCCGTTCTGTAAATCTCAACCATAACTTATCACCCCATTTGGGCTCTGAAGGGGTAAAATTTAGAAATGGGCCTGGCAGCATCCTTTTACGTCGCAATTTAGCCTTTCATTTCATTTTTTATGCTTTTATCCAAAACAAATGGCACGGGCGAGCAAAGGATTTTTGATAAACGTTCACTGTTCCCTTTTTCTATTCTGTGCCTCAGGTTTGCAGCCTTGCTGTGTGACATCTCTGGTAGAGAGTGGGTGCGGAGAGCGCAGAGTCCATCAAAAGTTCCTTAAGTCTTGTGTGATTACGTTACTGTGGTATATGTATCCGCAAACCTTTTCTCAAAGTTGACAGGTGCTTTAATTAAAAAAAAAAAAAAAAAAAGTTTACATCATTAGCACAACAAAGTCAATGATGATTTTAAGAGGGCCCCCAAAAGGGGAAAGTGCTCGAAAATGAAAGGGACTTGATAGTTTTCCATATAAATTTATAACCCCCTTAATTGCTTTTTGGAAAGGGCTTGCCAAAAAAATGAAAAGGGCACCATATCCATTATATAATTTTTGGCCGACCAGGCAAGCAGCTGGTTTTATGGATTTTTTTTTCCCCCACCACCCTAATTAATCATCCGCTGAGAGTCTGAAACTTCAATTGTGGCAAGTTTTCAAAACCCACATCCCTTAAAATCCCCAAAAAGGGCTCCGTATTTTCCCTTTTAACGGCTCCTTTCAAGCCAACTCATTTGGTAAAAGGCAACTGCGCATAAATGAGTTTTTATTTTTATAATGGGATTGAAGTCCCTCTGACCCAGCCATGTCAAAGGAAAGAACTGGGCACCTGGATGAAAGATACAGGATGGAGGGCTGCAAACTTCACCCCAAATTAGACAAGGGTGTAAATACCCAGCCCAATTTGGGGTTTAAAAGGAGATTCGGGCTTGTGACTTTTTAGTAGGTAGCAGGAAAACAGCCTGTCCCCTTTATTTGGGTTTTTCCAGGATCTATTTTTTCTTTGTAGAACATGGTTGAAACGAATCTGTTCTTAAAGTAAAGACAGGTGGCTTATTCTACTTGACTCTGTTCTTACTACTTCTTAACACTTCAATTCATGTCAATGGCTTCTTACATAAAATCCTATAGGATGTGGCTTGGAATTGAAATATGCAACATTTTGTATTGGGGTTTCTTTTTAAAACGGGGAACGTTTTCCATTTTGCCCAAGGGTAACCTGTAAACGGTTACAAAAAGTCACTCCCATCCAGCTATAGTTAAGACTTACACTTCCTTCATGTCTGACACAGAGGACTCTTTCATAAGCGTGCTTTAAGTTACATAAAATAGATCGCAAGCTCGGGGTGCCAGTTCATTTCTGTTCAATATCGGGTTTTGTATCAAACTTAAAGCTCTGTCACCCTTTTACGTTGGGGCCATCATAGTTTATACTTAGCAAATTGGATCAAAGCAGTGTGGGCAAACAACACCTCCAACGTATGTTCATAAGTCCATCTTCCAGGGACAGCATGATACTACATTTCCACAGAAACACCCAGGAAATGTAATTAAAGCCTCACCCCCGACATTTTTATAAACTCTTCAAAGGTTTTGCTCCCTTTTTGGCTCGATTTTCTTCGTTTTTTTTTTCATTTTTTTTTTTCCAGAGTTCAAAGGTTTTTTTTTATGTGATTGTGCAACTGGCGAAAAAGGGAAACTAGTATTGAATGCCACTTTCCAGATCTACTACAAAAATACTCCTATCATTTTACACTCACAGGGGCAGATACGAACACCTTTTTCTTAAAACAGAGAAAAAAACACCCTGGACCTCTGATCTTCTTACAGGGCCTGTTTATGGTGGGAAAATTTGGTGACTCATCCCCCCATTTTCCTAAGTACATGTAAAGTCTTTGATAGGTTTTAGAGGGACAGTGATCTGTGTAATCGAACGATAAGACAGAAAAGCAACTGCAGCTAAAACCCGGGAAAGGAAAAGTCTTTCCCCCTTATTTAATTTTTCAAGTATGACGCATAATTTGGGGAAATAAAAACATGATATAAAAACACTAAAAACATTAACTGGATTGGGGTGATAAACTGATCAATGAACTCTACACCAAATGCTAAAGAGAATAGCCAGCACCAAAACGGGGGCCTTTTGGGGCAAGTACAATAATATACAAATGGGTAAGCTACACGGCATTGGAAAAAAAATAAATCCCAAAAAAGTTCACCCAAAA
>JAODAL010035078.1:0-43394 GCA_025379985.1 Phyllomedusa bahiana | reverse complement strand
AATGAACAAAGCTGTAGTGCGCCAAAGTCAAAAAACACGTATCTGAAATGTATTCGTATAATAAAATGTATTTTTTGCACCTTCAATTCACTGTGGTGACTATAAAATTGCTGTTTTCAGATTTATGTGCAAGCTGCGTAAATGAACAATGCTGTAGAGCGCCAAAGTCAAAAAACCTGTATCGTGAAAATGTTTTTCGGAATAATAAATTGTTTTTTTTGCCACCATTCAATTCACCATGTGGTGACTATAAAATTGCTGTTTTCAGATTGAGATGTAGTGCAAGTGCGTCTATGAACAAGCTGTAGTGCGCAAAGTTACAAAAACACGTAGTCGGTCATTGTTTTGTATTATACGTCGTATTTTTATGCACCTTTCAATTCACCTGTTGGGCCCGCTCGATCAAATATGGCTGTTTTATGATTTTGTCGTGCAAGACTGCGTCAATGAACAAAGTGTAGTGCGCCAAAGTAAAAATAACACGTATGTTATGTTTTTGTTATAATAACGGTATTTTTTGCACCTTTCCACTTCACCTGTTGGTGATCAACTATAAAATTGCTGTTTCAGAGTTACGTGCAAGTGCGGCAATGAACAATGCTGTAATGGCCTCAAAGTCAAAACAACACGTATTGTTATGTTTTCGTATAATACACGGTATTTTTTGCACCTTCAATTCACATTGTGGTGACTATAAATGATTGCCGTTTTTAAGATTTTCGTGCATGCTGCGTCAATGACAAAGCTGTAGTTGCGCCAAATGTCAAAAAAACAGGTATCTGACAATGTATCGGGATATATAAAATATATTTTTTGCCACCTTTCAATCACTGGGGGACTATAAAATTGCATGTTTTCAGATTTACGTGCAAGCTGGTCAATGAACAAGCTGTAGTGCGCCAAAGTAAAAAACCCCGCATCTGTTATGTTTTCGTATAATAACCACGGTATTTTTTGCACCTTTCGCAATTCACCTGTGGTGACTATAATATTGCTGTTTTGTCAGATTTTGTGCAAGCCTGCGTCACTTACAAAGCTGTGTGTGCGCAAAGTCAAAAAATCACGTATCTGTTTTGTTTTTGTATAATACACGGTATTTTTTGCACCTTTCTGAATTCACCTGTGGTGACTATAAAATTGCGCGATTTTCATGTTTAACGTGCAAGATGCGTTATGAACACTCAAGCTCGTTAGTGAGACAAAGTAAAAAAAATAGTATCAGTTATGTTTTCGTATAATAGCACCGGTATTTTTTGCAACTTTCAATTCACTGTGGTGGACGATAAACATTGCTGTTTTCAGATTTAGTGCAAGCTGCGTCATTGAACAAAAGCTGTAGTGCGCCAAAGTAAAAAAAACAAGTATCTGTTATGTTTTGTATAATACTCGGTATTTCTTGCACCTTTCAATTCACTGTGGTGACTTTAAAATTGCTGTTTTAAGATTTAGTGCAAGCGCGTGAATAATGGTTCAAGCGTAGTGCGTCAAAGTCAAAAAACACGTATATGTTATGTTTTCGTATAGATAAACCAGTTTTATTGTTGAACCTTTCATATTCAGTATGTGGTGACTATAAAATTGCTGTTTTCGATGTAAGTGCAAGGTGGATTTATGAAAACATGGGTGGAATGGGTCAAATTGAAAATGAACTCCTATCTGAAAAGTGTATACTGATAATTAAAAGTGGAGAGATTTGGTACCTAACAAGAGATGCTGCAGTTACTAGAAAATGATTGTTTATTACTAATAAGTTCCTGTCTGCCCATTGTCCAGGAATATCTCTTAATAGCAACCTGTTAATATGTGAAATATATTGCAGTTAGCAATGCTCTCACTAAGTCTTGGTGAAACTTTATCCAGTGTTCTTATAGTGCTTGTCTGTGTTCGCCCGCGAGCCCCCCCCCCGCTTCCCTGTGACTTTGACAGGTAGATGCTCCTTTAAAATTACTCTACCTATACTACAAAAATTTCGCCCTATCTCTAATCTAACTTAATGGAGGGAGTCACAGATAATTGTAGAGGTTTTCTCTGTGCAGCATAGACGATAATTTCGCTGATGCTGTTTGGCCACAGGCAGAGCGCACGACTACTCCTATGTGAAGCTGAGAGCACCGTGAGGCTGAACAGGAAAACGCTGTTCTTGTAAAAACGAGGTCTACTTTGTGATTAGTTCCAGCCAATCGCATAATATTGACACTCCCTGTCATGACGTCGACACACATCTCACCCTGCTCTTTTTGTAATCCGATTTGCTGGCCGCCAAAATTAAAGGGAAGTGCCGTAAATGGCGCGATTTTATAGATGATGAGAGATTTTAAGCCTAATTATCGCTTGATCTAAAAATTGTTGCGATCACCATAAAAACCTTGCAGATGTTTCCAACTTGCTCGATAATATATCACCTCAACACTAGTTTCAGGCCATTTAATCACTGACTCTTACTTTAAACTTAAAGCCTGTACTTTTGCACCTTCCTTTTTGTTTTACCCTTTTATAATTTGAATCTTTTTTTCGTCCAAATGTCACTTATTGAACTTGTCTTGCCTGAGTTCGTTATCCCACATGAGAGTTATTGCCATTCTTTGCATTACATATTCTTCATTTTTATCATGCTTTAAATCATGATTATCGATAAACATGCATTTTTGAAGGCATTGAGACTTGGTTAATATTGGCATTGCTTAGACATCAGAAAGCAAGCTTGTCCCCCTACAGGCGATAAAGAGGGGCTGAAGAATGTTTAAAGGGGTTTTCTCGCTACAAAGATCATATCTGTAATGATGGGGACAGTAAAAATAAGCACTTTGGCAATTGGTTTGTATTATCTAAATCATTAAGTGTAGTAGATATTAGCTAATATGTGAGTGCCTAGAACTAAATCTGATGGGTGGGGTCAGACCATGCCCTTTTGATGTGATTGGCTGACTGATATTTAGTTCAGCCCTGGTCAGCCCCTGAGCTGCTCTCTGCTCCTCTCACAGTGACAACTCTATGTGTGGATTTGGGCTCATTTTACTCAAGTTTTCACTACTGCTAGATTTATCCTATTGTACACAGTCTTATTATCCTCTTGATCTCCCATATAAACTGCCTTACTAACACTCTGCTCCCCCTCTAACTCCTACGTGATTGTACTGGAGGGAGAGCGTGCTTGCATTTTCACATTTGTTTTCATCAGGTGTCTCTCGGCTGTATGTATAAACTGTTGAGATTGAATACAGGTGTTCTGGTTACAAGGATTGCTTGTTGCGTGTGAGTGTGGGAGGTATGGCTCTGCTGACATGAGAACTGACAGCTGCCGGAGGTCTGCAGAGCTTTGACATCCTCCTCCTTCCACTGCTCACACAGAATGATGATGATGACTAAGGAGGGAACAGTGAGGGCGAGTGATAATGTCACCAGTCTTCAGTGAGGGAAGATACGCCTACTTGGAGGAGAGACCCGCCCCTGCATTTGAAGCTTTAAGCTAGAGAGAGAGAGCTCAAGATGCCCGCGAAAGCCTGTAGTGAAAAAAGCCAACTGGGGCTGGGTTGTTATGGAGCACATTCTAAGCTAACATAGTGACTGCTATATTCTTGATGCTAGGAAGTCTGACCATAAAAGTTGGTGGTTTGCAGTATTCTGTGTTTCCCGCCGCTGAAACGGTAAACCTTAGGTCAACACTGGGGACTCTACTAGGGCTTTTGAAGTGAAGTTAGTTTTGTATGCAGAAACTCTGGAGGCAAGATAGTGGACTAATTAAACATTGGTAAAGCTGTAGTTAGATCCTGTTGGAGGATACTGGTTCCATGATCCTGGTGGGCAGTAGTAGTGGTAGATAGATAAAGCATGATTTGGTTGCCATGCAGATAATTAGAACTTAGGTTTGGCCTAGATACAAGGCCCAAAGTGGCATGGTTGGGAGAGTCCCAACAGAAGTGGGCTGGGCCTGATAGCTAGTAAGGAGGGAAGTTAAGAAAGGTCACAGAAAGTATAGTCCGTAGAGAGAGGACTATTCTTTTGTAGTGCGTAGAAAACACCTTGAGGCAGACCATATAGATGCCTAGTGGTGGCATGAAGAAAATATACATACTGGGCAGCATTTTGGGTAAGTCAGTGTTATGAATAGAACCCTTAAAAGCAGGGTTGGAAATCCTGGGAGAAAGTCGCCAGATAAATGGTAGGAGTAGGAAGCTAGTATGAACCTGTTCGTGTTACACATGAGTGGGAGGGACCTGGTAAAAGAAAATAAACTTGAAGCAGATTCTGTACTGTTGAACATTGTAAAACTTTTCATATTTAAACAATAGCAACACCAAGGGTAAATGTAACCATTAAGCTCTTGTGTCTCCTCTGAAAATTGTAGCCAACAAGAATACTGTGTCACTGCATGTTTTAGGTAAACTTCATTTGTACTAATTACATTGGTGTTTGTTTGTTTTCTTTTCCAGGGGAATCATGCGAGAGAGCAATACCCTGTATTGCAATATACATTATTCGAACAACTGGCTTTCCTGAAAGCAAGGAACCATCTTCCTTCCTCAAATATTAGAAACAGGAAACCATGGTATAAAAGACTTTGCGGAAAGAGGGTGGGGTGTTGTTGGATAAAGTCTCCAGTTTCATTATTTTGTTTTTTTTCTGGAGATGACTAATCATTGTCAATCTAACTTTAAATGTGTGGTAGTTCATACAGGTGGGATGAGAATAAATTCATAGAACTTAAAATTTTTATCTGTACATAACTATCACAGTATTTAACAGCTCTTGAGCCTATGAAATTGAACAATATTATAAAGGGTATAGTAGGGTATAGTCCATGTAATAGTTCAGTGACAGTAGTAATTTACATAGTTTAGACTCAGAGGCACTAAGTTAACCGTGACTGTTCCACATATTTGACAACATTTGCCTGGTCAGCATTGCTGTGTGCCCACTTAGATCATTCACATCAAGCATTCCTCTCTGCTCAACTGTCCCTCTTTCCATCCCTAATTTGTTGACTCAAAGAAAGTGGTGGTAAAGGATTCCATAATGAGAATCGGGTTTGTGGTTTGGGATGTAGAAAGTAAAATACAGATGTGAAGGATTTATGTGGACAATTGATATCCCTTGTAAATTTGCACAAACACTGTTACAAAGGAGACAAAGGCGGTGATAAATATCCCCAGGAAATGGAATATTTCCAACGAATACTTGCCACATGTTTCTTAAGAAGTCATGAATGTTAATGGAATTGCATAGAAACTTTATATATATCAATCAGTGATTTAATAAATATAAATGTAAAATTTGAATGCATAAATCCAAGGAGATGAATTTTTTATTTATTTTTTTCATTTTGGACTGAGACTGAGAAGAAAACTCTAATCAAGGTATATTAAAGACAGCCAACATAACTGCACCAGAATTTATGAAAGGGCTATGTGGTCCTGGTAATAGTGCGTAAGAATCATAGGAGGCAATACCATGTACAATATCGAATTATTAGCAAATTTATTAAATATTTCTCTTCTTGAAATAACGCAATATGTCTTCGAATTATGTTTTTCATTATTTGGAAGGGATTTTGTCTACAGATGTCTACAGATGTTAAAAAAGAAATTTAAAAAAGTAGAAAGGAAGTAGTTAACCCCTTAACGACCGTGCACCGTCTTTTGGCGTCAGCCGCTGCGGGTCGTTCGTCTCAGCGACGTCTTTTGGCGTCGCTGCAGACTTCGGGGTTTGCAGCTCCGGGCATCGCAGCTGCCTGTGTCAAAGTGACACAGGTAAGAATGTATATATGAATATGCTAATACATTACTAAGTGTTTTAAAAAAAAAATGTAGAACAGTTCTCCATTCATGGGATTTAAAAAAAAAAAAAAAAAAAGTAAAAACATAAAAAGTGTCCAAAAATTAAATTAATTGTGCATACTATTACAAACACTAAAAACTACACATATTTGGTATCCACACGACGTAAGAACCAGTTAGTTTTATTCTAACAAGTATTATAGTGTGAAAATGTGGTAATGGTGTTAAAAAAAATGTAAAAAAAAAAACAAAAAAAAAAAATTTTTTTTTTTAATTTCTGCAATTTTATGTGTATCTTAAACGTATTCCCCCATATGTACAACTCTGTTCCGAATTAAAACGAGGCCTCATACAACTGCGTCATTGAAAAAATTAAAAAGTTTACAACTGTTGAAACGCAAGGAGGCAAAAACTAAAAAAATGTTCTGGTCATTAACTACTTTTCAGGCCCGGGGCTTAAGGGATTAAAGGGGTTCTCCGGGAAAAGAAGAAAACTAAATAGATAAACTACATGTGTTAAAAAAAAAAAAACCCTAAATTTTTTTTTTAATTTAAAAAAAATTTGCTCGTTTTTTTTTCCCCGGGGAAAAACTATTAAAAAAAAACCCAAAATGGCCGCCGGAGCTTCTTCCTCAGCAGAAACCTTTTCCAAAGGGAAGTAGGAAGACTTTTATTTTCCGGGTTATGCTGATTTGGGCATCACGGGGCATGTGCTGGGGCTCAGTAGTTTTTACAGATTGCAGAAAAACCTTGGCTCTGCAGAGTAGAAGGGAGATGGGGGCTGCACACACACCCACAACAACACCCCCACACCCACACACACACAAACACCCCAACAAAACACACCCCCACCACTAATGGGAATTCTAGCTCAGCTGGAAAAAAGGGGCTATTGGGGGAAATGCATTTTCATACAGCCCCCCCCTATAAAACCTGTGGGCTCTGAAAAGGATCCAACATGGAAACTAATATGAGATATAACAGTGTTTGTAAGTCGTTCAAACAACTGTATGGTGACAGTTTAGTTATGCTTATCTTTATTTTTACGCACTATTTTGTTTTTTTTTTTTGGGGTTTCTCAAAAACCCCCTTTTAAACCCCTTTCCCCGGACATTGGGCGTATGCTTTACCCCTAGGGGAATTTTGACTTCCCCAAAAAGGAAATGCATACCCCCTGGCGATCGCGCGGGTTTTTGCCCCTGGGAGCCGGGGGCCGCGTCGCCCCGGGAAACCCAGGGGTAAATTCCCGCGGGGCTTTTTGGCCGCATATCCCCGGCCCGGGATTTTGACCCCCGGGGCCCCAGGGGGAAAAAAAAACGATCATTCCCGGGCAGGCCGGTAAATGGCCGCAAAAAATAAAGTGAGGAGGAGGGGGGAGCCCCCGCCTTACGTCCAAGGGGGCGGGGCAGCGGAGAGATCCCGCTGGGCCGGTCCCTCCCCGGCCCCCCCGGGAATTGCTTTCTAAAGGGGCCATCCGGGTAGTTTGTTTAAAGTAAACCATGCCCCAAATGAAATTGGGGCAGGGGGTCCCCTAGTTGCCATGGCGACCTCTGCACAGCAGAAACCTGTGCACAGATCCCCCCTTTTCCCAAACAGCAATCTAACGATTGCTTTTCCCCCATTGAGGTTTGCTTTTAAAAAAACCCACGGGGGAAAAGAAAAAAAAATGTGAAAAAAAAAAAAAAAAAAAAAGAAAAAACACAAACACAAAAAAAAAAATTTAAAAACCATGATACACTGCCCCTTTTCCCCTTTAAAAAACCCCAACCCGCCCCAAAAAAAATAAAAAATAAATAAAAACCCATTTTTGGGTTTATCCCCGCGTGCGTAAACCCCCCCCTATAAATCTGTCATTTTAAATTTCCCCCCTTTAGGGGAAAGCCCTGAAAAAAAACAAAAACAAAAACAGTCACAGAATTTCGATTTTTTGAAACTTCCGCAGCAATAAAATGGAATAAAAAGCGATCAAAACTCTTTATAAAACCCCAATTTGTCCCAAATTTAAAAAACGTCAGTTATCCCGCAAAAAAAAGTCCTTACACGTCTCGGGTATCCCGGAAAAAAATAAAAAAGTTATGGCTTTTTCCCAGAAACAGCGATGCAAAAATTTAATATTTAACCCCAATAAAAAACCCTTTTTTTTTTTTTTAAAAGTCCCTTCCCAAAATTAAAAAAAACTATATAAATGGGTATCGCCGAAAATTGTATCCCCCAAAGGAGTAAAAGCTAATGGTCATGGATACTCCCACGGGTTGGACCCCTTGTTAAAAATAAAAATAAAAAAACCCCTTACTGGGATTGCAGTTTTTTCCCTTCCCCCTTTGCCTTCAAAAAAGATTTAAAACCCGATCAAAAAGTTTTGGCCCCCCCAAAAATTTATACCAATAAAAATGTCAACTCTCCCGCAAAAACAAGCTCCTTACACAGCTCCAAACAGAAAAAATAAAAAAAATTAAGGCCCAGGACTATTTGGCGATGCCCAAAAAAGTTTTTTTCCTTTTTTTAATTTAAAAGGGGTTTTTTTTTGTTAAAAGCAGTAAAAAATAAAAAAAAAAAAAAATTGTGTATTTGCTGTTAAAAACGTTTCGAGCCCGAGTAAAATTAGCAAAGTCAGCTATACCTGACCGGGGACCGCTGTAAAAAAAAAATAAAAAACACTACCAGGAATGTTGTATTTTGTTCAAAATGCCTCCCAAAAACCTTAATAAAAAGTGATTTAAAGCCCGGGATAGGCCCCCCATAAATTTTTTAAATAATTAAAAAAAACAATCATCCCACAAAAAAAAAAAAGCACATAACAAACTCCCTAAAACCGAAAACTGAAAATGTTATGGCTTTCAAAAAAACAGGACAAAAATAAAAACGGGAATTTTTTTATAGACCCCTTTTTTATTGTGTTAAAAAAATAAAAAAAACATAAAAAAAATTCTATATAAAATTATATCATTGCAACCTTTTCCGACCCCCAAAGTAAAAATAAATTTCCCATCATTTTTATTTACAGCGAACGCAGTTTAAAAAATTGAAGCCCAAAAAAAAAAATGGTGGAACTGCGTTTTCCCTAAATTTTTATAAACCCAATGCAAAAAAAAAAAAATTTTTAAACCTGTGCAAACCCCAAAAAATTTCACAATAAAAAAACCCTTGATGTGATCTATGAGGGCGTGCTGAAAACCCAAAAAAGGGGGCGGCTTTTGGAAAGGTTTACCTGTTCGGTACTTTTTGGGGGGTTTTTTAAAGCGACTGGGCCCCCCCAAAATCTGCGCTCCCAAAAAAAAATTAGCACTCCCTCCCTTATAAAGCCCTGCCCTGGGCTCAAACCGAGATTACACCCACATGTAGGGGGTTTTTTGCCGAATTTGGAAGAAAATTTCGTAACAAAGTTTTGGGTCCTTTTTTTACCAGGATCCTTGTAAAAAAATTTAAAAATTTTTCAGTTAAAATTGCAGATTATTGGAAAAAAAAATTTTTTTTTTTCAATTTTTTACAGCCCAAAACCCAAAAAAATTTTTTTGGGAAAAACCTGTGGGGGCGATTAAAAACCCCTACCCCCCGTAAAATTTTTCCTTAAGGGTGTTTTTTCCAAAATGGGTTTTTTTTAGGGGCATTTTTTTAAGTTTTAGCACCCTTTGGGTGTCCCCAAACCTGGAAAAAGGCCCTAAATAAAATCGTAATGAAAATGAGACCAAATTTGTAGGTCTTCTCCCAATTTTGGGGGGTTGTGGGTTTAAGCCAAATAATGCACCCAGGGCCCCATATGGGATAATCTCTGAAAAAAACGAATTTTTGGGGAATCAATTTTAAGTTGCAAATTTTCCCCCATCACATTTTCCGGTTTTTCTTGTGAAAAAATGTATAAAAAATGAAAATCTGCAAAAAAAGTGAAAATTTTTAAATTTCACTTCCACCCCCTTTGCTTTTAAATTTCCCGTAAACACCTAATGGGTTTTAAAAAAATTCCCAAATACAGTTTTTGAATTTCTTTAAGGGGGGGTTTTAGTTTTTTTAGAAAGAGGTATTTATGGGGGTAACTAACATTAAAGGGAATCCAAAATAATGTTAGGGAATAGACGGGTCCCTAAAAAAATTTTATTTCAAATTTTCTTGAAAAAATTTTAAAATTTTAAATAAAATTGTAAGCCCCCCAAAATTTTCGTTTAAAAAAAAAAAAACATTTAAAAAAAAGGGTTCCAAATACAGCCCAAAATATTGGGAGATGCAAAATTGTAAAATAAAAAAGGGGGTGGAAAAATCTTTTGTCTTACATGGGAAAAAATTTTTTAAGTTTTTAAAAAGGTTTAAAAATTTTTAAAATTTTTCCGATTCTTGTATTTTTCCCCAAAATTTAAAAAAAAGCATTTTTTGTACCAAAATTTCTTTCTAAATTTTAAAACACAATGTGTCCTGAGAAAACAAACTCGAAAACACATGGAAAAGGTTTTAAAAAGTCCCAAAAAATTATTTTTCCCCATAAAGGTTTACAAAATGACAGATTTCAAAAAATTGGGGGCCCGTCAAAGAGGCCAAAACGGCTCCGGGGGTAAAGGGGGGTTTAAAAATGCCCCAAAAAGACTAAATTTTAAAATTTACCCCTTAGGGAAAATTTTAAAATTTCTGCAGCTTGCATTTTCAGTAGGCTGGACTCACACCTTTTAGGTTCTTACTAGTTTGCTAAAAGTATTGACATATAACATATCATTGGTAAAATATGGGACTTTTTTATTGGGTTGGGCCCAAAAATTTGGGGAAAACAATAAAAAATTTGGATCATGGGTTTTCAAAGATTGCCTTGCTTTAAATTTAAATTTTGGGGGAAAATTTTCAGAACTCTCTTTTAATTCCCCCCCTTTTAAAAATTAAACCCACTACTTTTGTTTTGTTTGTCTTTTTTTGGGGAAAACAAATTTATCCTTTTGGTGGTTTGTAATTTTTGAAGGCATTGTAAGAAAAACTGCAAAAAATAATTGTAATGACCTGTTTTACATTCTTGGATTAATTTTGCAATTACATTTTGATGTAAATTTTGAGGCATATCTTTGACATGTTTGTCTGAGTATATTTTTGAGAATACAGCCAAAAACAATCTGCATGAAATTTTTTTATCAAAAGTAAGATTTTCCCCAAATTTTGTGAACCAAAAGGGTTTTTTAAAAAACATAAAAGCAACAAACATTTTAAAAAGGGTAATAAGGTTTTCATAAAAATAAAAGGTAAAAAAAACAAACCCCACCCCGCAATCCACCATTGAGATGTCCTATTGAGGTGCCATGGTGCAAGTAAAATACAATGATATCTCAAGCACTTTTTCAGACAATATCCAAAATAAAACTTAAGTTCTGTTTAAGATTTTCATAAAGATATCATGAACCAAATAAGAAAAAGCTCATAAAAACAGTTTGGAAAAAAGCCTACGTTATGGTAAAAAATTGAACATAGAAATCCCAGATGGTAATTAATGTAATTAACACTTTTGGAGTCAATCCTTATTCATAAAAAAGATACTGTTACATTTTATCTGTGTGCTTTGTCAGAAAAGTTGAACAAATTACATATCCAATTCACAACTAGTAAGTGGTCCAATTATTTAAGACTTGTAGTCTAGGAGGCTGCTAAAAAAAAAAAAAAAACAATAGCGTGATGTTTACATGGGACAGAAATGCTGATATTGTTGTTTGGTTCCGATGGGAAAAAAGCCCTCTTTCTCTTTTTAACCACTTGGATGCTGCAGTTGCTAATTACTGTAGCATCTAGGGGGTTAGATGGGCAGGATCAGAATGGTCTTTTAGCTTGCCCTCTGCAGTAGGATATAATCTGCATATTACAACCAAAACCCGCTGTTCCTTTGCCCATGTCATCCACAGGATGTAGCTATATGGGCAGGCCAGACTAATATGGGTGTACAATTACTTCCTAGAATCAACCCCACTGGTCGGCCCTGGAATCAACTCCACTGGTGGACCCCATGAATCAACTCCACTGGTGGGCCCCAAGAATCAACTCCACAGGTGGGCCCCAAGAATCAACTCCACCGGTGGGCCCCATGAATCAACTCCACTGATGGGTCCCAGAAATCAACTCCACTGATGGGTCTCAAGAAACAACTCCACTGGTGAACCCCAAGAATCAACTCCACTGTTGTGCCACAAGAATCCTCACCACTGGTGGACCCCAAGAGTTAATTTCACTGGTGGGCCTGGGGCCCCCAGTCAGACACTGCATAGAGCACAAGATCAAGTGCTTTACTGTAGGGTATATAAGGGCATTTTCTTGTGTTAATGAGAGTGAGTGGCAGATAATGCTCAGTGCTACTTGTGTAGAAGGTAAACCTGGAGCTGGAGGCAGTTCTGTCAGGTTTGGTGACAAGTTGCCATGGGATACTGATGGGGAGGTGGTCCAGTTGCGGCAGTTTAGGGTTAATAGCTTAGGCAGGCAGGGTTGGGCCTGTGTATAGGGACAGTGGGCTGGACAGTCAATCAGCAAGCTTGGGGGGTGGAGCTGGGCTGGAGGAAAAGGGGGGCTGTGAGTGAACTCAGGGGAAGTTTCTGCTGCAGCAGACGTCAGTGTTCAGTCAAGGATAGTCTGTGAGAGAAAGAGAACAGACAGAGTGAGAGAAACCTGCCCCTCAGTGAAGGAGAGTTATCATGAGGGGAGGCAGATATTTGTGACTGTCATTCGCAGAGTGCAGGAAGCCATGTTCCTGTAAATAGTTCAAGTTGCCGCAGAAAACCGGGAGAAGTCGAAGAAGAAATCTTCACTTCCAGGGCAAGAAGTTAAAGTCCTGGAAGCAGCTTCGACGGTCATCCAGAGGCCTGAGGCAAGTAGTGGAAGACTACTGGAAGCACAGGTAGAACCGAGTGGCAGGTTAAAGGAGAACCCCTCGTGACTTTGTGGTTGCTGACGCTGATGGGTGCCAATATACAGTACTGCTGTGTGGATTGAAATTGACTGCTTAAGGCCAGCAGTAAATGCTTTGTTATCCCCAGCAACCTGTGTCGTTTCAGGTTATTACCGCCGGTGTACTATACCTCCAGCACCACACATCCCACACCATACCTTTCCTCGCAATACAAAAGAACTGTTAAGGGTGGTTGCTACAGGCAACGTGTGGGCACAGTTGGGGAGACGCCAATCGCCACGCTTTATTATATTACCACCAGAGGATCCAGTGAAAATGCACCATTTGTCCTATCTTTAAAGTGACCTAGATTCTGACATTTCTGTTTTAGCAGTTTTGGGCTTATATTTTCTTACAATTCTGCATTTCGTCATCGCTTTATTATTTCTTTTAAATGTTTCTCTATACATTGACAACTGGATGTTACCTTTGCTCTTCTCACAGAAGTGTGTCCTAACACAGTCTGACATCACATATTTGATGATATATTGGATGGTTTAGGGACACACCTTCAACTGGTAAAGCCTAGTCGCTAATAGGTTTGTAAATTTTCTGGAAGAATAACAGAGGAACAGTGGAACATAGAGTTCTAAGGAAAAAATGTTTCACATTGCATTTCCCAACCCCATTGAAAAGACTGTGTTGTTCCAGCCAGACTGTCTTACATGACTCTGCTGCCTATCTCAGAGCTAGCTAGATTGGCATTGTTCTTACAGCAGAAAATTGGGAAAAACATCTGACAATGATCATTTTCACCATTCTCTTTTGAGTATAAAATCTTCATTATATGGTTCCGAAAACGCATTTGGGTGGTGAACCTTTTTAAACATCTTCTGAGCAGGCTACACAAAACATCATGCAATAGAAAGTCTACAAAGCATCGAATAATTCTATATAAACAAATATTCTAGGTAAAGATTATAATCTGAATATAATTTGAACCATCGACATGTCTACATCCATAATACATCATAACTGACTCCAACTTCTTATGTTACATTCTGCATTAGTAATCAGTAATACTTGCTCCTATTAAAGCATCACTAGTTCTAGCTGTGAAGCACACAGTAGAATATCAAGGGGCGCTGACAAAAAGAACTTCAGATTAATGTATTAAACAATATTATTATTAACTATCACATATGCAGTACATCCAAGTTTACAAGAATTGCATGGGAGGATAATTTAACTGACCACTTGACCTAAATTGCATATAAAAAGCTATTCACTCAGCCGTGAGCTTGTAAAAGTCTATCTTCTATAAATCCTGCATCCTTTTCTAAATAATCCTCTGGCAAGGAACATTTCTTCTCTTTTAATGTTTTTTTTTTTTTTGTCTATCGACAACGCTGCAGGTTTCTGGCCAAACCAACCATACGGTATCATTTTGAATTTTAATGTTCAGCTGTCCAGAGCGAAAGAATGAATGTTTGTGGTTCACTCCGGCAAATTCTCTTCTGGTGGTTTTGTCTGAACTTTTCCAATCATTCAGTAAGTTGAACGTCAATAATGTCGAGTTTATGTCTCATCTCCGCCCAGAGGTAAAAGTGGCTGAAATGAAAGTGTTAAAATTGATCTTTTTATGATTTGATGCTGACTGTTATGGCGAAATGGTAGAACATTGATTTGATTCATATTGTTATTTTTTATACACGTGGAAAGTAGACATTATTTTATAATGGGCACTATTTGCTGGATTATAATGTGTGACCGTGATTCAGCATTGAAAGTTGTGATCTGTAAGCACTTCCATATTAAAAGAACAGGCCATGTAAAACTTAGAACATATGTAGATACTCAGTGCTAAATAGCCATCAAGGTTGTTATATGGCTCCTGGGTGATATATAGTACGAGGTGAAAACATGAGGGCTCCATCAAAAAGAACCTCATTATTTTAGGAGAGCGTAACAGCCATAGATCTAAATCCGTGTTCCTTTCTGCTGTTCTCGTATATAGATACAGTACATATTCCATTTATTAAACAGAGGTTATTGTTTAACTTTATATGGAAAACTTTCTCACTGCATGCAAGCCCTATAGTTTTATTGATTTCACCAACCAACCAATAAAATGTAGAATCAGTGCAGTCTGGTTTACAAGGAACACAATTTATCAAGGAAATGTATCTTATGGCAGGATATCTTCTAGCCACCAAAAAGTGAAACCACCAAACCACATGCTCTGCAGTCTACTCACTTTACTATTCCTGCTTTCTTACTCTTCAGAACAGTTATTGATGCTTCCTTTTCTTTCACCCTACTGTTCTTAGGGGTCCTTCTTCAGTTCTATATGTCTATAATGAGAGCTGGCATAGGTTTTGGACAGATAGATAGATAGATCGATAGATAGATAGATAAATAGATAGATCACTATTGTTCCTGATACCCTTAAAAGGGTATTCTCACCATGCTTATTAGTTTTAAGCATATAGGCAAAGGTAGATAAAGATTACCAAATACATTGCTGTTCTGATTTTGCTTTATTTCAGAGTTAGAACAGTTCTTAAATCCTGCGTCCTTAGGTTACAAACCACACCTCTCTACTTTAGCAGCCCTGGCTGGGATGGTGATGTCACTTACTGCTGTGTCTTACCAGCAGCATGGGAGCTTGTTTGTCTTTCTTACTGACAAACTTTAACCGTCTAGAGCTCTGTAACATTCTGCCCTGCTGTTGTTACCCCTCCATCACCAATGTCATCTTACAGGCTCAACTAGGAACAGCAGAACTTAAATGTCTATAACTGCTGTAGAACATCCCATAGCCTGAACAGGAAATGGGATCCTGAAGCTGACTGTGAAGAGCAGGCTCTTCGACACAATCTTTAATTTAAAATATTTTGTGATTTTTAATATCTAGACTGAAATTTCATATTCCTTCAGACTACTATTAAAGCAAGTCATTTAATATCTAGAACAAGGACTATTTTAACATTTCTTACATAAAGTTTTGGAGGTTATCTAACACAGAAAGTGATACCGGACATGGGCAACAGCCAATAAATGTCACAGTCCAAACATAAAAGAGCTTTGCTAGCTGGCTGAGAAGCCTTTGATGTAGCCAGAGTCCTGACCAGGGGTAAGAACCCTAAAACAGCTGTCTACAATTGGGTGACTCTTCCTTATGGAAAATATAGTGTTATATGATAGAGGAGAGAAGCTGAGTTCTGTGATATACAGTATAGGGTTATATGATAAAGGGGAGAAGCTGAGCTCTATTATCTATAGGGTTTTATGATAGAGGGAGAGAAGTTGAAATCTGTGATAAAAAGTTGAAACCGGGAAATTCATGCATAATAAAAAAGAAAATTTATGTATTTTTTTTCCAATATTGACATGAAATCAGAAAAAAACCTTTTTAGGTCTTTGGGATTACCAAAATTTTTTGTTTTTGAAAATGCCATATGCCTTTTTTTAATGGAGAGGACATTTTTTTAAAGGCATTTTTATTACGTTCTCCCCAAAGTCAAAAGTTTACTTTCCTGGGAAAGTACTGTGCCTTTAAAAAAATTTGGGGGAAAAGCCCCAAAATTGATGATTTTCATTCTTTGGAAGCTTTCTCATAGGTTTTTGGTTAATGATTATAGGAAATTTTAAAAAAAGTTGGGAATGTCCACCCATATCCCTCGGGAAGGGATGGGTTTTGTGCCTCGAGATGGATGGGGATTTGGTTTGAGATGTGCAAATCAACCAAAAAACCAAAAAGAAAAAAACCGCCCTTGTGAAAGTTGTTTGGGGGGAAAGCTGGTAAGTTATTTTCATTATCCAAAGTAAAAACGAGTACTGTACCCTTTAAAGGGCAAAAAGGCCCTCTGCCAGGAAAAAAGCAATTACCCCAAAAAGAAAAAAATTTTAAAAGCTAGATTAATTTTTTTAAATGCACAAAAGGAACAAAGACCTACATTTCTGGGGGGAATGTCCTGTGGTCTGCCCAAAAAAAAATTTGGGAACTGTTTGGCCCATAATGCCCCTTTGTTACTTTTTGGGGGGAAAAAAAGGGGAAAAGGTTTGGGAAAAGTTTTAAGAAACCCACCCCAAACTGTGAAATGGGATGGGATCCAACAAACTTTTTGTTTTCTGGGAAAAAAAAGGGGGGAGGCGCCTAAAATTTTCCCTTTCCAACTATTGGGGAAAATCTTGGGGAAGGGGTTATCCAAAACTTTTGAACCCAATTTCATCCCGTTTTTCTTTTAATTTGGTCCCCAAATTGTAAGGAAATGTTGAAATTTTTTGACTTTGCAAAAAGTAATAAATGTGCCTTAAAAATTCTTCTCGAATTTTCGGGAAATTTGGGGCAAATAAAATTTTTTTTTTTGGTAATCCTAATTGCCCTTAAAAAAAGGGGGTTAAAATTTAATTTTTAAATTTATGTCAGATAGTGGGGAAAAAATGCATATGTGCTTTTTTTATATAGTGTATGAAAAACTTTGGCTTAAACTGTATATTTAAATAGGGAATTTAAACATATGTGAATTTTAATGTCTAGTCTAGTGTTGAGCGTAAAATCACAAGTTGAAATTGGCCAGATTCTCACAAAAATGGGGTTCCGCGATGAACAGTTTATTTTTCTTAAATCTGATAAATTTAATCTGAACCCGGGATTCAGTCGCCCCATTTTGGGCGCTTCCTGAAATTTTTTGGCACCCACCCAATCAGCGCAGGCACGTGGGGAGGGGGGTGAAAAAAAAGTCACCAGTGGGGTGTGTGGGATCTCATTGGCTGCGAAATCATTGATTCTTTTTAGTATGGAAGCCATTTCTTGCTTCCCACCTTAGTTCTATACAGCGTACGAAGGGTCCTTCTTTGAACAATTTTTTTTTAAAAAGTATTGATTTTTTCCCCAGCGATTTTAAGCTAAAAAGTTCTGAGTAGATTAGTTGCTTGGGTTACAGGAATTTAAAACAGAATTCTAGTTGTATTTAGTTAGAGTTTTGGAAACAGCTCAGTCTCTGAATGACAGAGCGGGAGGGGTGGGGGGGGGGGGGGGGTCCTTAAGGGCTTTTTTTGCTGGTTTTGAGGTCGGGCTACTTTAAAATGGATGCCAGGAGTACCAATAGGCCAGTATTCCTGTCATCGGACCTAATCAAAAAGGGGCCTGGTGTTTGTTAAAAGGAAAATTTAATGTGGGGTCCCATTTGATTTAGTCATGTGGCCATAAAAAGGTTAATGATGGACGGTAGCCCTGGGCTTCATGCAACCCCTCTAACTAGGGTCCTGCCGCTGAAGTCGCGTTCCCCGTTGGGAGTTTTGCTGCCACCAGCACCATAATATGAAAGTTGTTGGGCCCAGTGCAAAAAAAGTGATAGGGGGCTCCCGCCGTTCCCATGTGCCATTTCCATACGGTGTTTTTTTTTTGTGTCAAAGGGCCCGTAGCACCGGGTACCCCTGTACCTGCTGGGCTACGCCATCCTCATATTTCGGTTAGCTATTGAAAGGAAATGTTATTTTAGGCTGCGGGAGGTGGTTGTGAATTTTTTACTGAGGACTCCTTGTAGCCTAATTGTGTTGCCTAAGATGAGCACATATCCAGTTTACTGTTGTGGATGTTATTTCAGCCTTCACCTCATTGTTTAGGTCTAAAAAATGAAGCTTGGTGTTTTCCTCTCCCATAGGAGCTTTAATGGGAATCGGAGATTAATCGGACCCGAGGATCGACAATAGGGGAGATGATTCAACATAATCTGAAATCTACTCGATGCAGATTATTGGCCAAATCGATCATCACTAGTCTTGTAATTTTTTTCTAATATATTGAAACACTATTTTCCTATATCATTTTTGGTCCCCTTGGTCTTTTCTTAAATAAATCAACTGGAAATTGGTGTATCAAAGCATTAAAAAAATTTGGAAAATAACTTTCAAGACACAAATATAGAAAAATATATTTTTTTAAAACAAGATATGAAACATTACTAAGGGTACAAGGCCTTTTTAACACAGATTTTAAAGAAATAAACAATGAAGATCGGGGCCATACAGTAGGCAGATGGTAGTCATTCGGTGCAGACACCTGTTACACAAATTGTCAGCCATCAGTGCTGGAGAGAGCGATCACCATGGAGGCAGGCAAAGTGCCAGCGCATGACACCTGGACTCACATGGACAGCAGTTTCAGAAGGAGTCAATAAAAGCAGACTTAGTACCCACTTCTACATCCTTGCTGGTTTCATAATCACGGACATACAGTAAGGAAACTAAGTATTGATACACTGGCGATTTTGCAAGTTTTCCCACCTACAAAGAATGGAGAGATCTGTAATTTTATCGTATGTACACTTCAATTGTGAGAGACAGAATCCGAAAAAATCCAGAAAATCACATTGTATAATTTGTAAATAATGAATTATTTCCTTTTTTTTGCATGACATAAGTATTTGATCACCTACCAGCCAGCAAGAATTCTGACTCTCACAGACCTGTTTTTCTTTAAGAAACTCTCCTACTCTGCACTCATTATCTGTATTAATTGAACTTTTTTTGGACATGTTACCTGTATAAAAACACCTGTCCACACTCAATCAATCACACTCCAAGACCAAAGAGGACCCCTGTCTGAAGACCCCAGGGACAAAATTGTAGACATGCAGAAGGCTGGGATGGGCTACAGGACAATAGACAAGCAGCTTGGTGAGAAAGCAACAACTGTTGGCGCAATTATTAGAAGATGGAAGAAACACAAGATGACTATCAATGTTCCTTGATCTGGGGATCCATGTAAGATCTCGTCTTGTCAGGTAAGGATAATTCTGAGAAAGGTCAAGAATCCATATTTTATTATATTATTATTTTTTCTTTTTTAAATTCAAAATAAAATTTTTAATTTTATTTATTTTAAAAATTTTAAATATAATTTAAAAAATGTTTTCTTGCTTCAATTTTTGTATTTAAAATATTTTTAATTAAAAAAAAAAAATTTTTTAATATAAATTTTAAAATTATATTTGTTTATTTTAATTAATTTTTTATTTAAATAAAATTTTTTTTTTTTAATTTATAAAATTTTTTAATAATTAAATTAAATTTTGCTTTTTTTTAAAATTTTTAATTTACAAAAAAAAAAGAAATTTTATTAAATTAATAATATTTAATAAATTTTTAGGCCCAGAACTACCAGGAGGACTGGTCATGACCTGAAACAGTGGCTGGGTATGCAGTCTCAAAAGACTACTGTTAGTAACACTCTATGTCGTCATGGATTAAAATCCTGCAGTGCACGCAAAATCCCCCTGCTCACACCAGCACATGTCCAGGCCCGTTTGAAGTTTGCCAATGACCTTCTGTAAATATTGCCAGATCTTACAAGTTTCAACCACTGTTTTTCTGATGGTGGTCTTCCAAACATGGAACTGCAGGTGCAAGGAAGCAAAGCTCTTGCCAGTTGTGGGAAGCCTGGAAAAAAATTATAATAGTATATGATAATGGGAAACAGACAATTGTCATCACATATACACATTGAGTAAAGCATGGGCAAAGTTTACACAAATAAGAAAGGAATAATGTGAAAGGAAATGTACTGCAAAGTGATGAGAAATCTGTGGGTATGTTCACACGATGTATTGCAGCATGTACAGTACGACGCGGGGGGGCCTGCAGCCTGACGGCCTCATTGACATTCATTGCTCACGGCGTGTATTTGCTGCGAATAATTGACATGTCACTTATCGATACGATCATATTGTATGCTGAGCCATGGGCCTCCCCCAGCCTCGCCGAGTCCGCGCATAATGAGAACTATGGATTACCGTAATTTCGCCGCGCATCTCGCCCGTATTAGAGCGCAAATATGCGGCGAAATGCGTGATGAAATTACCCCGTGTGAACATACCCTATTAGTAAAACTGATGGCTGAACGCAACACAGTATCCTGTCTGTGAATGATCTCCACTAGTGTTGAGCGATTGCGTTGGCTATCGAGATCGATCGATAGTCGATAGTCGGCGCTATCGATTAAGGTTTTTCGATAGTGAGCATCGATTATGCGCGATGAACCATTAAAGTTTCTTTGGGAAGCAATAAACACCTTCATTATTACACCCAAACAGGATGGAGAAGCTGAAATTTACATCCACAACAGTCAATGGATACTGCTACATCTTAGGCAACACACTTAGGTTATAAAAGTCACAGAAAAAAATGTTCACAGAACATTTACTATCCCTGTCTTGTACACAGCCTGACCTTAACCTGCATCACCACAATATTAAAAAGTGCCAGAGGCAGTATGATTGAACCATATCGTACTTGAACTGGAATTGAATATCCCTGTCTGGAACGCAGCAAACAAAAAAACAAAAAAAGAGCCCAAACCTGCATGACCCCACATTAATAAGTGCCGGAAAAGGAGTCTTTCAACCAACATTTTAGTTGATCTGGACATTGAACTTTAACTGTCCTGGGCCACAGCATGGCCCCAAACTGCATGACCACCACATTTAAAAGTGCCGGAAAAGGAGGCTTTCAACACCATTTTAGTTTCATGGACATTGACTATACCTGTCCTGGGCCACGCATGGAGCCCCAAACCTGCATGACAGCCACATTTATAAAGTGCCCGAAAAAGAGTCTTTCAACCACCATTTTAGTTCTCACTGGACATTGACTATACCTGTCCTGGGCCACAGATGAGCCCCAAAACTGCATGACCCCACATTTAAAAAAGTGCCGGAAAGGAGTCTTTCAACCACCATTTTAGTTGAATGAGACATTGACTTACCTGGTCCTGGGCACAGCATGAGCCAAAACCTGCATGACCCCCACATTTAAAAAGTGCCGGAAAAGGAGTCTTTCAACACCATTTTAGTTTTTAACTGGACGTGGACTATACCTGTCTGGGCCAACAGCATGCAGCCCCAAACCATGCATGACCCACACATTTAAAAAGTCGCTTGGAGAAGAAAATGGAGTCTTTCAAACTACCCATTTTAGTTTCACTGGGACATTGAATATACCTGTCCTGGGCCAAAGCATGAGCCACCAAACCTGCATGACCCCCACATTTAATAAGTGCCGGAAAAAGGAGTCTTTCATCCACCCATTTTATGTTTCACTGGACATTTGTCTATAACTGTCCTGGGCCACAGCATGACCCAGGGCCGGAGTTACAGTGGGTGCGGTGGAAGCCCAGGCTGGCGTCCGTCATCTATTAACACGCTGGTTAAAAATGCCCTGATGACGCAGCAACGAAATGTCGTGCTGAGCCAGAGTGCGGGATGCGGAAGTGTGAGAACTTACCAGCCTTTCCTCTATTCACAGTCATTACCTGGGTAGCGCTTGCCCCTCCGTATGAGTGTGGACCAATTGAGCTTCCACTTGGAATTACCGGTGGTTAACGCTCTGTTACACCCAGAGTGCCCTTTATCTTGGCATTCTTTTCTCATTTTCACATCAACGTGCTGGAGGAAATGGTCTCTGTACTTGTTCTCTGTCCATGCTCATACTCCATGTTGCCTCTGAATAACCGAATCTGGTCAAAAAAACCCCCACTTTTCCTGTACCTCCTTGTACAATTAAGAGGAATTTTTTTAAACAGTATTTTGTACATTGCAAGTTTTTTAGTACTTTAATTCTAGAAAACACATTTTTAAATTAGGATGGATCCGACCATGTCTTTGTTTCTCTTTTTTTCATTGTATTAAATGGGTGGTCTCAATACAGGGATTGATAGCATGTTAAAGATCTTGCAAAAACAAGTCACATTTTGCAATATGTGTCCATTTACAGTGTCCTACCTATTCCTGTTTCTGACTGACCATCACCACTTGAGGCCACCTCTTGACATTGTAAGAACAACTGTCTGTTAGAAACAACATTTTTTATAATAGGTACTGTAGTTATAGCTGCTATGTCTCAGCAAAATGCAACCAAAAATTCAAAGCATGTACTTGAGGCCACTTTTGGTCAAAATTGTGATGAACAAATGTTCTGTTAGAAACAACATTTTTAGTATAGGTCCTGTAGTATAGCTGCATGTCACAGCAAATGCCCCCAAAAATTCAAAGCATGCCACTTGAGCACTTTGGGTCAATTGGGTAGAAACAAATGTCTTGTTAGAAACAAAAATTTATTTTATAATAGGACCTGTAGTATTGCCTGCATTTCAAAGCAGCATGACCCAAAAAACTTATAAAAAATGACTTCTCAAGCCACTGTTAAAATTGTGAGGGAGAAATGCCACTTAGTCGCCACAATTTCTGTTACAAAGGACCATGTTTTTGTCTGTATCTCACAGCTGACATGTCCCCAAAAAATTATAAATATGACTTTCTACAGCCCACTATTTAAAATTGTGAGGGAGAAAGGCCATTAGAATGCCCACATTTCTGTTCCAAAGGACCATGATTATTGCTGTATCTCACAGCAAACATGACTCAAAAACCTTTGGACAATGCGAAAACTCGTAAGATATAGTGAGTATAATGGAATACGGTTGTTGTCATGAAACTTGTGTCTTTTACAGTGCCTCACAGGCAAAACCAGCAAATGAACTGTTGGGAAATGAGAATAAAAAAATTGCAGTAGAATTGAGCATTTTAAAAAATAAGTTTCAAGCGGACCATTTCTGTTTGAAAGGAATGTGAGTAGACCGGCAACTATTCGGTGACCCTCGGCAATTGGGGCCACAACATTCATCAGAGATCCATGGCCTGATCATCTTGATGATAAGTTCAAACGATCCACATTATCATGTGGAAAGCCGGATGCGTTTGTCTGTAGGCTCTCAGCTGTTGCTGAAGGTCCGCTCAGATTGAGCTGGGTGCTGGGCAGGACAACACCTCTATGGCGTGACGATCCAGCTCGGGCCATGGCGTCCATTTTCGGATACCCAGAAGGTCTATTGGGTCCGGAACACATGCAAAAAACATCGGTGTTGAGACGTGAAGTCGGCACCATGATCTTAGCTGATCTCTGTGTGTTGGATGTGTGCCCTGCATTGCATTCGTTGGTGAGGTGGTAATCAACGATTGCCCAGGTTGGTCCCCATTAGGCTTCTGCCCACCTTGCCGGCTGCTGCCGCGATGCCTACTTGGCACTCTACTGCTGTCACGTCGTGATGTTTTCCACTCGTGACATTTGGGAACGTGAAGCAGACGAAACAGATGTCTCAGTTGATCAATCAGCAAAGGTCTCCATTTCCTACATTTTTACTCTCTATTTGGGGTGTGGTGGAAGGAAAGTGCTGAGATTTTTTTTGTTTTGTACCGGGCGATCCAGGAGGTGGCACCAGAACTGTTGGTTCATTTTGATGGCATTAATGCGAGGACATGTTGGAGGAAATGGAAGCATCCAAGCACTATGTGAGAGATGGAGCATTTGATTTCCCAAGCTTCTGGGTCGAAGGGGCACTAGCAAACTGATTCTTCCTCATCTTCCTCCTCCGCCTCAAATTCGCGCCAACTCTTTCCAAGGCAGGGATCGTCGGGTAACATCGGTGTCAGGAATACTCCTTCCTCCTCCTCCTCTCCGCTGCCTCCAGCACTGCTTCAACACAGACCTGTCTTGCCTGAGTTGATGTCTCCTCGAGAGCTGATGCGCACCTTGCACTAAGCTCTGGACCCCGAACCACTGCCTAATGTAGACCGATGAATTGTGAAAACTGAAGGGCCTTGGGATTTGACGGAGAGAAAAGGCTCCGTGTCCGCATCTGTGTCCGTCTCTCCTCCGTCGTGGCGGGGGTACCTGTTGTTTCGAGTGTCCAACGATCGTTCCAGAACTAAGATCCACCACAATGCTCATGCTGAAAGGGATTGTCCGCTATGCATCCATTTTGGTGGCTTCTTCCAAAACTGGCCCATGGATGGAGCAGATGCTCTTTACTTGCCTCACTCTCCGGTGGTTCAACACCCGAGGTCCGTACCGCTGCTTGTCGGCCATGTGTCATCGTTAATGCGTAATGGCTTGCGCTGCTGCCACAATCGCTGGAGCATGTGGAGGGTGGAATCCAGCGTGTTGCCACAGTCTCACAAATGAGTAGGTTGACGGGAGGTCGAGTGACGCTGCACGCAGCCAGGCGGGCCGGAAGCAGGGTGCGAACGGAGGAAGTGCAAACTACAGACCTCGAAGCACTTCTTAGGGCAGTCCAGACACGGGTAGCTCTTTAGAAATTTTGGACGACAAGTGTTCATGAAATGTGCCAGGCTAGGGGATGTGCTCCAGCCTACCGATTCTTAAGGGCTGGCAGAGATTTCGCGTTATCGCACTACCCACCTTGCGGGCACAAGGTTCTTGTCAACCAGCCAGCGTCGGTCTCGCCCCCCCCCCATTGCTTAGAGCCGTCCACAGCTCTGACCTGGTGTGATAGGTTCCAAGGCAGATTAATTTCAACACGGCCTGGTGTCCTATGGGCTCGTGATGACACCTGAGGAACCTTGGGGGAAATGAGCCCTGACCATCCTGCGGTTTGATGAGCGTGCGCCGAGCCTGAAGCCACCGTCATCCCCAGAGCATCCACCCAGCTCACTACAGTGAGCTGTCACAGAGTTATAGCGGCTGGCCGTGCCTTACTAGTCCATGTGTCGGTGGTGAATGGACTTTCCGGGACCACAGATGCAGACAACGCGCTTGAAATATTAGAAGACACGAGGCTGGCCAGGCACGGACGGCTTTTCTGGCAAAGAAATGCCTGCTCGGCTTCTGGTATTGGGTGCAAGCGAGGGCCATGACGTGGCGGAAACCATATGTGGTCCACCAGACGGAAAGGCAACATTTCCAAGGCAAAAAGCCTGGCAATGCCGACGATTCAGGCTGTTGGCTTCTGGGATGGTTTGGTTAAGTGTTTCATTCTGCTCCAAACCTGGAAAGACAGAAGGCTGGATGCTAGATGGCCGCTGTACGGCGTGCAGGTCGTTCAAACTGGCGGAAGGTGAAGGATTAGGATGGGTCTCTGGTGGTGCTGGTGGTACTCAGCGTCGGTGGAGGCTTGAAGCGGAGGCTGATCCTGGATCATGACTCTGAGAGACATGGGCAGCTGAGGAACGCTTGGTGGTGGCGGAGGAGGAGGAGGCGGAGACAGAGGGTGGGACAGTGGTTGGAGGCTCGGCGTCGGTCGGCCTTTTTTGGCCAAGTGTTCCTCCATTTCAACTCATGCATTCGATGCATGGTGACTAGTCATGTTGGTGGTGGTAACAACTTAAAGGGTTCTTGCCTCTACTTATTGCGTTTACGGCAAAGGCGGCATATGACATCGCTGGGTGAATCAGAGGCTTGCTCAAAAGAAGGCCCAGGCTTGAGAGGTCCTGGACTTTTTGACGGCGATAAGCGAGGAGCGGGTTTGCGCGGGACGTGGCTGGCGGAATCTATCAGCGGACTTCTAGGACCGCCCTCTCCCTTTTTGTGGCGGGACCGTATGACACTACCCCATCGTCTTCCTCCCTCGTCTCCAATGATGAATCAGCTCGCAAGCAAATTCTGCGGAAAAGACCAGGATGGATCGCAATGTCGTCATCATCATCATCATTCAACACAGGTGACTTGGTCGTCTGACTTTCTGCTTCCAGAAGCTGCGGGCTACAAGCAAGGGCATGGCAAGGCGTTGCCGACCGCCCGGGATTTTCGCCGATATGACCGGTTCCTTCCACTCCTCTGATGGCATCAGTAATGGGCGTCAGAGCAGACTAAATCATCCTCTTGATCTTTTAAGGTGCCTTCATGACACCAACCGCATTTTTGTCATCAAAGAGGTCTTCAGACAATGGATTATTCACTGTGGTGGGTCACGAGTTGACTTTTGGGCTGATTCATGTTGGACGGATGCTGATGTTGCTTATGACGACATGTGTGGCCGTGATCTGCGAGGACGAGGAGGTAAAGGACTGCTAGATGCAGGTTGCATTAACCACTGAAGACAGATTGGCGACGTTGTTCGTTACTGTAGATTCACAGGGCACTGACCATGCGATGACAGGCCTGACGGTCCTGCAACTGACGTTCCGCTGGCATGCGTGTTGTCGCCAGCACGGAAGGAGTACCTTCCGAGTATTCTCTACCTCCATGTGATACCCCCTTTTGCTCGCTTACCACCTGCATTTCGCTCCATGGTCAGAAATATAAATTGAGAAGGTATGGAATAGTTTGGAAAGTCTCTTATTAAAAAGACGGCAAATCATCGCTATTCTCAAATCTCTCTAATCAACAAAAATTCTGGATTCAAATTACTGCAAGGTGTCTAATCAACAAATCTGGACTGGCAAAAGTCCAAAAAACACGTATTTGTTATCTTTTGTATATTAAACCGGTATTTTTTTGATCCTTTCAATTCACCTGAGGGGAATATAAGAATTTGCTGTTTTAAGATTTAGTAGATGCTGCTGTCAATGAACAGTGCTGGGTGCGCAAAACAGTCTAAAAAAAACGTAAAATGTAATGTTTTGATATATTAACTGTATTTTTTTGCACCTTTCATATTCACCTGTGGTGAATATAGAATTGATGTATTTATAGTTTTACGTAGATGCTGCGTCATTGAACAGTGCTGAGTGCGCAAAGTCAAAAAACACGTAAACTGTTATTGTTTTGATTTAATAAATTGTTATTTTTTGCACCTTTCAATTTCACCTGTGGTGAATATACGAATTGCTGTTTTAAGATTACGTAGATGCTGCGTCAATGAACGTGCTGGGGCGCAAAAGTCAAAATACACGAGACTGTTATGTTTTGATTTATTAAACGTATTTTTGCACCTTTCAATTGAACTGTGGTGAATTTAGAATTGCTGTTTGAAGATTTACGTTTGATGTTGCGTCAATGAACAGTGCTGAGTGCGCAAAAGTTCAAAATACACGTAACTGTTTTGTTTTGATATAATAAAATGTATTTTTGCACCTTTCAATTCACCTGTGGGGAAATATAGAATTTGCTGTTTTAAAGATTTACGTAGATGACTGCGTCAAATGATACTGTGCTGGGTGCGCAAAAGTCAAAAAACACGTAACTGTTCTGTTTTGATATAATAAACTGTTTTTTGCACCTTTCAATCACCTGTGGTGAATATAGAATTTTTTTCTGTTTTAAGATTTACGTAGATGCTGCGTTCATTGAACAGTGCTGAGTGCGCAAGTCTAAAAACACGTAACTGTTATGTTTTTATTTAATTAAACTGTATTTTTTGCACTTTCAAAATTCACCTGTGGTGAATATAGAATTGCTGTTTTTAAGATTTACGTAGTTGCTGCGTCAATGATCAGTGCTGGAGTGCGCAAAGTCCAAAAAAACACGTAACTGTTTTGTTTGATATTAATAAACTGTATTTTTGCACCTTTCAATTCACCTGTGGTGAATAGTAGAATTGCTGTTTTAAAGATTTACGTAGATGCTGCGTCAATGAACAGTTGGGGATGGGTGCGCAAAATAAAAAACACGGCAAAACTGTTATGTTTTGATATAATAAACGGTATTTTTGCACTTTCAATTCACCTGTGGTGAATATTAGATTGCTGTCTTAAGATTTACGTAGATGCTGCGTCATGAACAGTGCTGAGTGCGCAAAGTAAAAAAACACGATAACTGTGATGTTTTCGTATGATACACGGTATTTTTGGCAACAAACAACCCCACTATGCTGACTACTAGATTGCTCGGTTGGTAATTTAAGTGAAGGTGGATATATCAACAGTCACAGGTGTAATGGGTAAAATGGAACACTATCTGAAATGTTTTACTGATAATAAAGTGGAGTTTGGCAGCTAACAAAGAGGGACTGCAGTATACTAGAAAATGATGTTTATCAATATAAGTTCAGGCTGCCAATATCCTGGAAATATTCAATACCAAACTGTTAATAATAAATATCTTCCACTACAATGTCTACACTAAGTCTTGGTGTACTTTATCCGGGTTCTTGAAAGATAGAGCTTTGTTGTGTTCGCCCGTTGGGGCCCTCCCCCCCCCCCCCCCCTCCCACCGCCCGTTAATTTACAGTGGTAGATTCTGTTTAAAATTTTTCCCCTAACTCATAAAATGTTAAAAAAAAAATCCCAAATGTAATAATTGAAGGATCACAGCTAATGAAAGGGGTTTCCTGTGCGAAATGACTAATTTCGCTGAGTTTTTGGGCCACGGCAAAAGCGGCCCTATCCCTATAAACGCTGAGAGACACTGAGGCTGAAAAGGAAACGTGTTTATGAAAAACGAGGTCATGTGTTTTTTTCCAGCCAATCGCAACCTACACACCCAGTCATGACGTCGCCACACTTCACCTTCTATTCTGTAATCTGATTTCGGGCCCCCAAAAATTTTACAGGAAGCCCCGAAAAAGCGCGATCTTAATAGTGATGCACTGATTTTACCAATTTGAAAGTTTGGGAAAAATTTCGATAAAAAAAAAACCTTGCCGATTTCAACTTGTCGATAAAAATCGCTAACCTAATCTCCACCAGTCCATCAAAGGCCTTAATTTACATCCTTAAAAAAACTGTAATATTTTTCAGGAAAACTATGGAAATTCAAAAATAAGCAATTATTAGAATATGCACAACACACAATACTTTCAATAATAAGCATGCACAATGAGGTTAACATTATCATTATATGGATAAAATGGGGACCAAAATTTTGAGTATGTTTTAATAGGAATGTTATTTGAAAAAAGACTTTGTGAATAGGTAGCATGCAATTAAAAATTGGGTTGTATAGTATATTTAAGAAACAACAGCCATAATTTACATTAACAATATTTCCCTTCTCAACTCTGTATACCGTTGACTAATGTGTCCTCTGTCGAAGCGAAGCTTAATTGGGTGGAAACCCCGTGCGACCCTTTCTGCGCTTTAAAAAGGGAATCAAAAAATTTGTTATTTTAATTAAAAAAAAATACGACTACATCATTTAAAATCTCGCACAAGACGAACCAACAAGTTATGCAGCATGTCCGCCAATATCCCCTTTTACTCCATCACTTTTTCCATGGTCTCTGCCATTAACTGTTTAACGAATCCAAAAAAGCATTGAAAACAATGGGGCATCTGGGTGCAATGTAACCGGAATGGCCAATGCAAGCTTAGGGAGTGTCCACTGGGAGGAGTAATACAAATCATATGGTTTCTTGCACCAATCATAAATGACTTGCACACACTACAATGTTCTGCTGCAAGTCACCTGAAAAATCATCCAAAAACCGACTGAAAATCTGTTCTTAAAACAGTGCACAAGTCAGTGACAAAAAACAAAAAACTGAACTCTGTGATATATAGGGTTATATGATAGAGGGAGAGAAGCTGAGCTCTGTGATATATAGGGTTATATGATAGAGGAGAGAAGCTGAGCTCTGTTATATATAGGGTTATATGATAGAGGGAGAGAAGCTGAGCTCTGTGATATATAGGGTTATATGATAGAAGAGAGAAGCTGAGCTCTGTGATATGTAGGGTTATATGATACATTTGGGAAACAGAACAAATTTAATCGTCATGTTCCCTATTGTTCCCTTTGGATCTGTCACGGCATCTGCCAAATTACTTTTTTTAGGTATCCAAACTGATACTCAAAATGCAGTGTGAACCGAACCCAACTGGATTTCACCTCCCGCTTAACCCATGCCACTGCCAGCGGAACTGCAGATTCCACCTCCAGTTTCTCGACAGTGATGGCCTGTTCATTGCCCATGTGAATATGAGCATATTAGAGCAATAAGTGGGCCATTACGGCTGGGTGACACTAGAACAGCGACATCAGGAAAGGTAAGTACAAGTTTGAATTTTAAAGCAGTTGGGAGCAGAGGGCAGGTTTTTCTTTTTTTTAAATGGAAAACTGGAAACTTTATAGCCCCTGCTGCCTCTCTGACCAGGGACATCAGGGCCGGGACAAGCCATTTTGGTGCCCTAGCCATGCAAGGCAAACAGCGCCCCCACCTCCCCAACTACCCTCTGCACGCGTGCCTGCTGCTTGGCCGCCTCCTCCACATGATACTAGTTATGGTAATAATTCAAGCAGATTTCTAAGCTAAATTGCACTCTTGAAATTTAACTTGTTGTACCACCCCAGACTGCATCATCACTATTAACCAGTTCCAGTGTTGCTTACATACTGCTATCTATCAACTCCATTGTTGGGTCCCAAAAAAACAACTCAACTGGTGGGCCTCTGAATGAACTCCACTGGTGGGCTCCAAGTACCCCAGTGTGATACTGCCAGCCACAATAGGTTACTGGAGTTTGTCACTTTTTGGCATATGCCCAAAATATTTTTTATAAACTCTGTGTACAATAATAATAGCAGAGCTTTTGTACTGTGGGAAGGTCGTATAAATTCCTCTGATGGTCCCAGTATAATACTGATAAAGCTAATATGTTAATGACGTGTCAGATCAGTGCAAGTTTGGAAGAAACCTCATCTGCAAGACCCTGAGCTGGTATTTCTAATACAAAAACTGGTCTTAAAGATGTAGTGGTATAGACCAGCAAGGGATGCCAGGGAACCTGCAGGAGAGCTGCTGCATCAATGGCGGACCAGATAGTGACTAGTTATCAGCTCTCTGCACTGCACACCGACTCTCCAGTTAACATTATTTATCCTGTACACTGAACACCACCAAAATTGTGTTTTTCTGGTCATTTCTAATTGGAATAAAAGTGTTAAAAAGCATCTGTCCCAAACTGGCACCAGTTGAAAAGTAGACTTCAGCCTGCCAAAAAATGCATTCTCACTGAGGTCCATAGGTGGAAGTACAAAAAAAATGTAAAATATTTATATGTTTGGATTTTTTTATGTTATTAAAAATTAATAAAATCCATACATGTTTGGTACTTATGGAATTGTATCAACCTGTAGAATACAGAGAACACATAATTTATACCAAAGAGTGAACACTGTAAAGTACGTTTTTGTTTTTTTTTAACAAATCTTTTTGCAGTTTCTCCTCCGTATATTCTATGGTACAGTGAATGGCATCATTATATACACTTCCTGTCTATATATAGACAGGAAATTTATTTATATATGTGTATGTATATATGTGTGTGTATAAATACAAAAAAACTTTGAGATTCTTAGTTCGCATGTTTTTGGCCAAAAAATGCTCAAGCCACCCCTGGCGTACAACTTCAGACCTCTCACTGTGCCAAACGGCCTCCAAAATGCAGAGAGAAAAATAAAAAAGCACTATGCACTATGCTTTGTAAGGTAGGTGCTTTTTTATTTTTCTTTCTGCATTTTTTTTTTCATATATTGTAGATAGCATAAAATGCTTTTTTGGAGATTTCCATGTGTTTTTTGCCCTGAATAAATACAAACACACAAATACAGTGAATTATATGGTAAATATACAACAGGGAAGGTGTTTAATAAGCTGAGGCAATGCACACTGAACTGATGACTGCCAGCTAAAGTTTCATTCCTTATCTTTTTGGAGGAGATGGCAGTCATTAGTTCAGGGTGAACGCTCCACACATGTCCAGCTGTCCAGCTCTAACTTCAACTATTCAGAGAGCTGAAGGGTCAGGGAGAAGAGGAAGAGATGCCATCACCTATGTAGTGAGTCGCTGGCAGAAAGCTAATGACCGTGTTTTGTCCCCCCCATCCCCAAACACCCCCACCCCTCCGTTCCTTCGCAGTCCCGCTCTATGGATTATAACAACAGTGATTTACTGGCCTGTCTCTTACTGAGACAGACTCACCTCTGCAGTCAGTGGCTGTGTCTGTTGGCACCCACATGGCACTCAGCAAGGGGGTGTTGAGCCGGACCAGATGCAGGAGGTACGTGGGGGCAGGGTGCTCCTTCTTACTGTGGTGACAGACACTGCAGGTCGTAAGGTTCAGTGACTGTCTCCGTGTCGGCATCTCCGCTGCACTCAGAAGCAGGGAGGCAATAGACAGGAGTCAGAGGTATGTGATGGTGTGGCACCCCTTCTTGTAGGTCAGGTGCTCCGCAGAAGACAGCGCCGTACAGCAGAAGAGGGGCAATGGAGGCGGAGATAGCAGCAGCCACTGACTGAATGCAGAAGGTCAGTGGCTGCTAGTGACCAGAGCGCTTCGCTTGCAGCATGTTACTGACACAGGAAGCACTTAACTGCGCCCCCCTTCTAACAGACGGAGGTGGTGCCCTAGAATATCGCCTACCTCTGCCTACCCGTCGTACCGGCCCTGAGGGACATAGTAATGGTTGGGGCCAGGACCTGTGTGCAGTGATCATCCAGATAGCATTAGAATGTTGTGGATACAGTGACTGTTGTTGAAGGAGTAGCTCCACTTTCTTCCTCAAAATTCTGCTGAAAGTCCTGTGTTCCACCATCATGTTCATTTTGGTATCAGTGATTGGATTCTGTGGGCTGCCAGGAGGTGAGTAACCTGACCTGATGATACAAGCTAGTTATATTTTGTGACTGTCTGATAACAAGATGCTTTTTTTTTCTGGGGCCTGATATGACCTCTGCTATGACTTCTAAAATAATTGATTTCAGCTCCTACAAAGTCCATTTGATCAGCCCTGTTCATATCAACCCCTATGTTGATACCTATACGGATATGATCTCTATAGGAGCTTATCAACAACACCTAAGGTTTGTGGTTATACTTATTGTTTCTGTTTCCATAATGCGCTATCTGGGATGGAGCTGGTAAGCATATCTTTGTTCACAGCATTAAACCATTTAGATGATAAGGTCAATAGTGAACATGGCATATAATTAATTAAAGAAATGGGGGTTGGCTCCATCTGCCATGTGATTAACTCCCAGAAAGGTCCTATGTATTCCAAACTTGCATCAATAAAATCTGGAGCTCACCTTGCTAAAAAACTAAAAAAAAGCCCTTAAACAGGTCCATAAATGGTCAAATAAACAAGTTATAAGTCTTATAACATTCACCTGTAAGAGTGAGTTCACACAAAGGCTTTTCTGTTAGCGGTGAAAAGGTGTTGTTTTCTTGTCCAAGCAGATTTCTACCTTCTATACTTTTGCATTGCTCACACGTAAAATGCCTCAAAAGATAATTAGGTCAATTATTTGTAGGCATTAACAGAATGCTAAGAATACTATGACGATTTTCCATTGTAATCAATAAGAGACTTCCTACTTTTTCGGTTTTCTTTCCTTTTTTGACCATTTTCCAGGTTAAATTAGGCACCTAATCTGCCCCAAATTTAGCATCAAAATCAAAACACACTCTTAGGGCCAATCTACACAGTTAGGATTTATAGTCGGCTTTTGATGTAGATTAGAATTCTCTAATCTGTCAAAAACCAACCGTAAAACCATCCCCAAAAGTATCTGTAGAAAATCCGATTTATAAACTATGAGTTGCATTTTCTGAGGTCGGATTTCAAAACTGTTGTTTTTTCAAAAACTTGGAACATGTTCATTCTTCTGCCATATTTTACAAAGAAAGCGGTGGGAAAATTACTATAAAGTAGTTTTTTGATGAGTTTTTTGGCACTGATACACGTAAAAATACACAGTAGTGCTCTATGATGCACTGTCTGACAAAAAAACTATTCAAAAACCTCGCCAAAACCGACCACCTAATCTAAAATACTGTTCAAATACTTGTCAGATTTTAATAAAAAATCAGAGGAGTATTTTGTAATTTGCCATGTGGACACAGCAAATTTTTATTAAAAAAATCTTTTATTTTTTTAAAGGAATAACCTATAGCAAATAATTTTTTTTAGGATTCTTTATACATTTTATGGTAAAATAAATGGCACCATTAAAAAAACAAAACAACTTGCTGCCCTTTTATAGCGATGGAAAAATGAAAAACAAATGTGGCTTTTGGAAGGGGGTTGTGCTCCATGGTGAAAGGGGTGTCATGACTAAATAAAACTAAATTTGCTGCACTGGTAATAGCTACTGTCTCAGGATCTGGACAAGGGGCGATATCATATGTGGGCTGGGGGGGGTTTGCATGCCAGGGCAATTTTGTAGTCCAAGTCCACGCATGAGCACTTTAATCAACTGACATAAAATAAAGATCTTAAAAATTATAATTTTTAGAAACTCAATGAATATTAGAAAGATTCATAATGCTTCATCGTACAATTCAGATTTATTTACATGAAAACCAAAAGCCCCTTTAAAAATAAAATATTAAAATATTTTTAAAAGAGCTCAAAATATTGCATTCCATTTCATCTAAAGATATATTATATACCCAAACCTTTATAGGTACAAACATAACAAGACCTTTCATTAAATAATAGTAATAAGACATGCATAAAAAAAAATTCTCAATAGACCATATGTATTATATTGTATGTGGAAATCTAATTTTATTCCCCTGTGTGAAAGTAGGTTTGCTGTTTAAATTTTCTAAGCTGTATTAATATCCATTCTGGCACATGTGTGAATTTAAGAACAGAGAAAAGCTAGACCTTTTGTAATGTGGCTTTGACTATTTTCAAGTGAAAGCTTGTTACAGAAGCTCAAAACATGTGGTCCAAGAATAATGGAGCAGACATTCTTAATGAAGACAAGCCACAGAAACATATCACTTCGGGATGTTTATTTTCTGGCCTCCTGGGTGTTTTAGGCATTGAAAATTTATTTTGGTGCTAACATTTAAAAGACAACTGTGTTTCACACCCAAAGCCTGAAGTACAAACCTTGAAGCCTTATGAAGAAAAGTACAATATTTAGTGCCATTCATTAAATTTTATTTAAAGAAGACATTATTATTTAATGTTTAAAGCAAGCATAATATGTTGGTGCAAAATAATGCCTATAATGTAAGTGATACAAATAAGTAAGAGGTGAAATATATGTTGAATACATCACCAATTTCATGTGCTATTGATATGAAAATCTCTCCAGATGTCAGTAACAACCCATCCAATACACACAGTCAAAGTAATCAAACCATAGATTTCCATAAATTAAGTTATGTGTAATAATGAGAAATGACACAGAGAAAAAGTATTAAACACATGACGGAAGAAAGGTGAAAAAGTTAGGCAAAGTCATGACACCAGCTGAAATCTATCAGTAATTAGAAAGCAATCCTGCCCCTTAGTGAAAAATTATATCAGTTGGTTCAACTGATGAGCAATAAATAGGTGTCTCATTACTAAGGTGCCACACAAGAAACATCTCATGATGGGTAAAACCAGTGAGCTGACTCAAGACCTTTGCAACATACTGATGGGATTGGTTATGAAAGAATATCTAAAGTACTGAAGATTTCAGTGAGCACTGTTGGGGCCATAATCTGGAAGTCAAAAGAACATAATTTCACCATAAACCGATCACAACAAGGTGTTCCCTGCAAGACTTCAGACTGCACAGCACTCAGCCTCCATGGCCTGTATGCATGCTCACCACATCATATTCTATTGCTGAGCAAAAAGCATGTTCAAGCTCATTTAAAGTTTGCTCAACAACATTTAGACAAACCTGTGAAATACTGGGAGAACATAGTCTGGTCAGATGAGACCAAAATCGAACTCTTGGAATGCAATAATACATACCATGTTTAGAGGCCAAAGGGCACTGCATATCACCCCAAAAACACCATACCAACAATGAAGTTTGGAGGTGGGAACATCATGGTGTGGGACTGTCTTTTAGCATAAGGCACTAGCAAACTTCATATAATAAAAGGAAAAATGAATGGACAAATGGACCGAGACATTCTTGATAAAAATTTGCCATAATCTACCAAGATAATGAAGGTGAAATGAGGGTGGACATTTCTGCAAGACAATGATCCTAAACACACAGCCAAGGTAACTCTCAATTGGTTTCAGGGAAGGAAAATAAAGCTGCTAGAATTGCCCAGCCAATCATCTGAACTGAATCCAATAAATAATCTATGGAAGGACCCCAAGCTCAGAGTTCATAGAAGGAGCCCTCAGAACTTGTAGGATTTGAAGAGTGTTTGTGTGGAAGAATAGGCCAAAATTCCACCTGAGCAATGCATGTAACTAGTTTCTCCATGCAGGAGGAGTCTTGAAACTGTCATCACCAACAAAGGATTTCAGTAAGTGTGTTTAATACTTTTTTCCTGTTTCATTTCTCGTTATTACACATAACTTAATTTATGAACATCTATGGATTGATTTCTTTGCCTATGTGGATTGGATGGGTTGTTATCGACATCTGGTGAGAATTTCTTGTAAATAATACCTTTAGAAATATATTTACCTAGAAAATTGGTGTATATGTGTATTGATGTGTATATGTTAATTTTTACACAAAGAATAATCAACCTCTCAATTTTTTCAGCTCAAACTCATTTCTATGTGCTCCTAGTCTATTTTTTTTTAATTATAAAAAATATGATGAAACATTATTTCTTATTTTCTTTTCTTAATGATGATTATGTCAGAGCTAATACGCAGCCATACAGAGATCTGTGTTACAGCAGGCACCTAGACATATGAAATGCAAAAGCCCTAGTCGTCTTTAGTAGAAGTATAAATAGCTACAATGGGTCACTCCTTGCTCATTAATGATGTTTAAAGGAAACCAAAATATAATGCTCACAGAGTGGTCACAGGGATGTGAGTGCTTGGTGCTGTATTCCCCCTTTAACTGGGGCTAAAATGTTAGCCGCAGTTACCAGTGAAATAAATAATTAGAAAAAAAGCATTGAAAAAGTCTCATACCCCTCACTTTGAGGTCTTTTTCTGACGTTTTAGAAGCACAATATGTAAAATAACCTAAAACTATTTATCACCTATATAAAAACATGTATACAGGAATGGTGCAACCGATCCCTATCTCGGTCTGGCTCCGGACTGGGATAAATATTTCTACAGGATGAGAGGCACCGATCCGCAAATAGAAAAAAAATGTCTTATTGTAAAAGACTATACGTTTCGTGCCCTTTTGGGACACTTCGTCAGGTCTAAGTAAAAACATCTTTCCTCACACATAAAAAGGACACAGTTCCATGATTGATAGCTAAAGACAGACACTTCTCATCGATAGCTAGAGGCTAACATTTTAAAATATGCTAAATATAAATAAATTAATTTAAAAACGACTCACTTAAAGTTCTATCAACTAACCTGTCCATAACTTGTTTTCAAATAAACCTCTGTGTCAGGTTATCTACTACTTAGGTGTTACTACTACATTCAATTAGCCTTGCTACCGGGGATCCTTCCTGAGATAGACTATTATGAAATGAGGTGAGAGCCGGAGCATAACAAATCTCACTAGTCGAGAAAGGAAGGCCATTGTCTTTCTTAAAAAGAAAAGAGAGATTGTAATAAGATAAGCGGACGGGGGTGGGGGAGGGGATTGTTGTTATGATACTTGATACTTCCTACTATAAAGAGGAAGGAATGAATATTCTTTCAGATGAAAAATGCTACCAAGTGGACCATTCTGATCCTTCCCCCATCTTACAAACATATCTAACACAATTGCTTAAAGAGGCGGTTACAAATGGAACGATAACAAAGGAGGAAGGAAAATTCATCCTCATACAAAATCCCAGGAGACCGTTTTTCTACCAAATTCCGAAGATTCATAAAAGTAAGACCAAACCACCAGGTCAACCTATCATCTCAGGAACAGAGAGTATGTCTAGTAACGTATCTTATTTAGAGATGGGTGTATCGATTCTAAGGAAGGGGAATTCATTTAGAATTTCAGGAAAAATTTGATTCTGCTTGAAGGCGAAGTTTATGGTGATTCGCGGGAACGAATGGTCTTTTTTTCTAAAATTGCCGCGAGCACATGGCATGACATGGGGCAGAGAACTATGGGAGAAAGAAAGGAACGCCCTCAATGACAAGTGCAGACATGAAGCCAATCAGCAACCAGTGGGCTTCTGTGACGTCACAGCCCTATAAATACGGACGCCATGTTAAATTCTGCCGCTTGTCATTGTGTCTCCTGTCAATAAGCATCTGGCTGCTGCAGCACTATATTGCACTCTGTGCTAAACAAATCCATTTTTTGAGCTACTGGGGTGAAAGACCTTCACAAGTGCATGTCATATACACACCTGTTCCTGAACCAGCGTTTTTATTTTGTTTGTTTAGTTTGTGGGGTATTCTCCATAAAATCCAGGGTGTGTGTATTTCTGCCCCATACACACCTGAATTCCATCTGGTTCACTCTGTAGGCTATTCTATTTTATACCAAGGGTTAATTTCTCCTATTGTTTGTGGGGGAATTTGAGTCAAATACAGGGTGTGTGTATTTCTGTCCCATACATGCCTGAAATCCATCTGGTTCATTCTGCAGGGTATTTTATACCAAGGGTTATTTTCTTCTCTTGTTTTGTGGGGGAATTTGAGTCAAGTACAGGGTGTGCATTTATCATATACAGACATCTGGTGTATTGTAAATTTTTGATCAAACAGTATGTCAGACAGAGAGGTGTCAGGCGCTTCACATGCGTGTGGCAGTGGCACAAATGTTCCTAGAGCAGGCACAGGTGACAGCACATTAAGGGGACATTGCAGCAGGGGTGACTCGATGAACCCAGAGCTACCGTTGTCATCTAGTGGCCGTGTGTTGATCACCAAGCCAACGGTTCTTGATTGGTTGACTAGGTCATCCACTTCCTCCCAGATGACATCTGACAACCCAAGCCAAGAGTCTGTGGGTTCGTCAGACACAACCCTTTGTTGGCATGGCCTGGGAGCAGGTCAGGGGCCCTCACATGTCCTCTACCCACCTCTGTCCCGTTCAGTTCCCTCAGCCAGAGAACTACTATGTGGTCTGGGTTCTGCACCACTATATAGTGAGGACGAACTATTTGAGGACAGTCAGCAGCTACTTGGCAGCGAAAAGGTGGGGCAGACATTGGCTGCTTCTTACAGTAAGCGGGCAAGTAGTGATGCGGAGAGTGGCATGGGAGGTTATGTTACGAGAGCTCAGGTACTGCATACCGAGACCGTTGAGCAGGACAGCAGTGACGGGCAAACAGTTATCGATGACGATGCAGCCGATCGCACTTGGGAGCCAGGTAAAGCAAGGGCTTCATCATCATCATCATCATCATCAGGAGAAGAGAGCGTCAGCCTGCGCGTCAGGGAGCTAATGTTGGCACCACGGCCCTGCGTCAACACATGCAGCGTCACCATCCAGTGGCCTGGGAGAAACGTGTTTCAGATGTGTTGGTCCACAGCAGCAGCACCCAGTTGCACGCATGCATTTTCAGCCAGTCAAGGCTCCAGCACCTCTGCCAAAGGGAGCTGTTTGTCTTTCCCATCATCTATCGGTCCAGATGCTCCTGCTCCTCACCACTTATGGCACCAGCAGTCATTTACTGAGGCGATTGCCAAGAGACAGCAGTATGCGTCCAACCATCCTAAGGTGCAAAAGCTGACCGTGCTCCTGTCCAAGTTGGTGGTACTGCAGTCCCTCCCTTTCCAAGTGGTGGATTCTGCACCATTCAGAGAACTAATGGCTTGTGCTGAGCTGAGGTGGAGAGTCCTAAGCCATTATTTATTTTCGAAAAAGGCAGTACCAGCCCTGCACAAATATGTGGAACAGAAGGTGGGCCAGTCTTTGAGCCTATAGGTGTCTTCCAAGGTGCACAGCAGCGCAGACGTGCGGAGCTGTAACTACGGTCAGGGACAGTAGATGTCCTTTATGGCCCACTGGGTGGATGAGCTTCCTGCCCAGCCACACCAGGAACTTGGACAGGAGATGCTGCTTTCTTCTCCACGTTGTCAAACTGCTGATCCTGCGCTAATGTCCACCTCCTCCTCCACCACCACCTCAGCCTCACAAAGTCTAATCATACCACATGTGCAGGGCACAGCGGTGTTACGCTGTTCTACACCTGGTTTGCCTGGGTGAATGAAGTCACACTGGGGAGGAACTGTTCCGCGTCATGCAACACAAAATCAATGTGTGGCTTTCTCCGCAACAACGGCAAATCGGAACCATGGTGAAAGACAATGGAAGGAACATGGTGTCTGTGCTGCACTGAGGAGGGCTGAACCATGCTCCCTGCATGGCGCACGTGTTCAATCTGATTGTCAAACGTCTTCTACCCATCTGCAATACATTGCAATACATTTTATAAAGAAATGAGAATAAATATGATCGTTTTAAAATGATATAACGAGCAAGAAAATATTTTGCTACAAATATATAAAAGACATTTCATAAATTGGAGGGTGGTTCATAGCATTGTTTGTGTACCTAGCGGAGAAGGGACCTCTGAATACCACCATAACACATTGATGAATATAAAGTGCTTTGAACAATAGTGGAGTCATTGCGACTGATGTGGCTGTCACCTCCACACTCTGTCATTGTGCCACTCTGTGGTCTACTGATGTTGCCGCCACCTGACCACTGTCTCACTCGAACACCCAGTGGTTTCTTAATGCTGTTTCCACCCTCCACCACTCTATTACATTGCCACTATGTTTGGTTTTCCCCTTCTTTTAATCTGTCAGAAGGAATGAAAAGGACAAACAACCGATTGAAGCCGTAACAGTATGACATGGTACTATGTTTGCATCAGGTGCATGATGATTAGGTAGCCAAAAGCAGGAGTGGATACAGAACACAGAAGACATGCAAATATCCCATTTACTGGTCATCTCTCTTTTGGATCAACTCCTGTTTGTTTTTGCCTTTGGCAATACTTATGGATTATTGACCGATTGAAAAGTGGACACTGACGGATGAAAGGAAGGACAAAATGATCAGTGAAGTCAACGAAAAATTACTGCCAACACCCTCTCCATTCTTTCGGGGGCTCTACATGTATCAGCGTGTAACAAAAAAGGTTCTGTCATAATCTGTGGAATAATCTGATGTCGGTGTAAAAGGAGTGCACTCTTTGACGCTATTATAGGATCTTGGCCCTCAGCTCGGTTCTTTCAAGCTGGTGCTGACATTACCTTGTCAGACTGCATTCTCACTTCAGTTATTTGGTCAGTTTTGCCCCTTTAACTGCTCAGAGAAGTAAAGTGTGAAGTGATTCTAAGAGCGGCGGCTGTTATCTGCGTGTCATACTAAAACACAGCATTGTATCAAGACCAAACCACGCTCCCTATGCATATTTGAGCATGGCACAATGTTCTACAACACCCACAGGCTCTCTGAAGCCAGGAAATAGCTGTTTTTTAACGCGATTTGCCACAAATAAATTGGGGTCGAAACGTGTTTTGGCGGAAAAGTCGGTGAATCTGGCGAATCAAATTTTTGGGAAATTTGCCCATCTCTAATCCCATTATATCGACCTTTTTTACAGGAGTATATAAAGGAGCTACCCAGTTATTACACAGATTTCAATGATCTGATTAATATTCTACAGATGATTTCTTACAAAGAATGGGATTAATTAATCACTTTAGATGTAACATCATTATACACTAATATAAGTCATGAATTGGGTATTAAGTGTACGACAATAATAAGACATTTTCTCCTTACATAGCATTATATAAATTCTATAAAGAGGATTTATTTATGATTTCAAGAGGCCCCCACAATTTAGTAAAGAGATTTGTAGGTTCCTTGAATAATAATTCTTGGGGTCTAAAATTTACCCTCAATCTGAGCCAAGAATGGCTCAAGAATGGCTTTTTCTTTAAAAAGTTGGAAGGAAATAGCTACCTCGACTACAAGAGTGGCCATTTTAAGCGATAGAAAGATAACATCCCATTTGGCCAGATATGCCGTATACATAAAAACTGTACTGAAGATTAGTGTTGATCGAACCGTTCGAGAAAAGTTAAGTTTGAGTCGAACTTCCCGATTTTTTTCAAACTTGAACCGAACCAAACATTTTACTGTTCGTTCGAGTAAATGTTCAAATTCTACATTGCGTTCAACGCGCTATTTTAATAGTTTTCATGTCTGAAAATTGGCATCGCCACGGCAGTTATTAGGCACATTAAATCAGTGTAAAATGCGCCAGAAAGTACAATCCTCTCAAAAATCTGGCGTCATAGTAAACATAATTAGACTAAAAAGGCACATTACGCCAAAAAAGGCACATTGCGCCTTTTAGCTGTATTGCACAAATTGCAGCACATAGCATATCAATGGTAGTGTATGTAATGCGCCTATTGGGGCGCATTGCACAACGAAGGAACATAACATATCATTACTAGTTTATGTAATGCACCTCGATAGGAGCATTACATAAACTAGTAATGATATGTTATGCACCTCCATTGCGCAATGACCCTTGATACATGTAACCCCAATAGATTTCATCCCTGAAAATAAAAGAAACTGAGTAGAGGCTCTGAATCGAAAAGAGATGTATTGGATTCTCCAAATACAGTCTCTGGTGCCATCAGGGCTCATTGAGGCTACAGAACTAATTAAATAAATAAAAATGTCATCTCAATAATCAGTTCTTTAGGGTTAATAAAATATTATTGTATAACTGTATTAGATAGAGATAACCTCTTAATATAATATTATAGATTATAACTTAATCATTTAAAATACTATAAATTAAGTAGTATCTACAGAGAAGTGGAATTATTACGCTCTGGCTCTCGCCTCATCTCATGATAGTCCATCTCAGGAGGATCCCCGGTAGCAAAGTTAATTGAATGTAGTTGTATCACCTAAGTAGTAACTTGAGAACAAGTTATGGGCAGGTTAAACAGTCACATATATATATATATATATATGTAAATAAACGCTGCTCACCATTAATTTGTGTTGTATCCTTTGCACCTGCTTCGCTGCTTAGGTGGAGTACACAGCAGTTGCTCGCACGGTTTCCTGGCTCCCAGTTCCAAGCAAACATATGCTTCAGCGATCAAAGATAAATTTGAAACCAGCGAATCTTATGTTTAAAAAATTTCACCTTTATTCCTCCCTTGACAAGGTGGTACAGGGATCAGACCTCGCGTTTCG
>JAODAL010035077.1:0-43395 GCA_025379985.1 Phyllomedusa bahiana | reverse complement strand
GGTGAGCAAACTTCCTAAATAGTGTTGTAAATACGTTTAAGGGGTCTAGTTTTCAGATGGCGTCACTTATGGGGTATCTAACATGCAGGCCCCTCAAGCCACCTCAGAACTGGAGGGGTCCCTAAAAAAATTATATTGAAAATTTTTTTTTGAAAATGTGAAAAAATTAACTACTAAAATTTCTAAGCCCTCTAATGTCGTAAAAAAAAAAAAGACATTTAAAAAATTATGAAAAACCCTATTGTGGACATATAGTAGATGTATTTAAATAAACTTTTTTTGTGGGGAATAATTATCTGTCTTGCACGCAGAATTTTTGAAAACTTTCAAAATCGCTAATTTTTCCAAATTTTCATGAAATTTTGATATTTTTCACAAACAAACAAGGTTTGTATGGATAAAAATTTCTTACTAACTTAAAGCACAATGTGTCACGAGAAAAAATCTCTGAATCACATGAATAGGTAAAAGTGTCAAAAAGTTATTCCCCACAAAAAATTTGGGACACATGTCAGATTTCAAAAATGGGGCTGTGTCAGGAAGGTCAAAACAGGCTGGGTCCTTAAGGGGTTAAACATACGCTCTGGAGCTCTCAATCTGTCTGTAACAATCTCACTTCTCTTCATGATGTATTCCTTTCAAATTCCATCAACCTGCTAGCTCTCACAGAAACCCGGCTCCAGCAGTCTGACACTGCTTCCCCTGCTGCTCTCACCTATGGTGGCTGACACTTTCAGACCGAAGAGCAAGCAGGGTGGAGGAGTTGACATACAACTTGCAGACTCCCCCATGCACAAGGATGGTAACTTACTTGATCTGGTCTTCTGTTGACTCTGCTCAATTTCTAACTTTACTAACAACCTTACCTCTTTCAATATCAACAATTCCCAGCCTTCTCTGTTCATACTTGCCAGTCGCATATACAGAAATCTCCCTCTCCTGCTCTGTTATCTTTGCTCCCAACATACAGGTATATACTGCAATCTTTAACCTCTCTTTTTCTTCTGGGATCTTTCCATCCTCCTTCAAACACACACTCATAATGCTTGGTCTACTCTCGCATAATCCACTATCTCTCTGTTAACTTTCTTCTTGACTCTTCACAATCAGGATTCCACATGTTACACTCCACTAAAACTACCTTAGCTAAAGTTTCACAAGATCTCCTGAAGGCTAAATCTCAGAAGATCACCAACTTCTCCCCAGCATACTCAGTTCCATTAGGGACACAGCTCTCTCTTGGTTTTCAACCTTTGTTCATTCAATTAGTGTTTCTTTCTCCAGTTCTAACTTTTTCTCTTGCTGTTGGGGTTCCTCAGGGATCAGTTCTAGGTCCTCTCATCTTTTCACTCTACACAGCTCCCATTAGACTTACCATCAGCAGATTCAGCTTCAGTACAATCTTTACACTGATGACATTCAATTACACAACATTTTCTGAGACATCACTTCTGCCCTGCTACAAAACACCAGTCACTGTCTCAAACATCATGTCCTCTCTGTGTCTCAAACTAAACTTGACTAAAACAGAACTTCTTGTCACTCCCCCATCTACTACCCCAACTCTGTTATTTGTGTTTCAGTGTGTGGTACTAGCATAACTACTGTATATTTACTATTTTGCCATAGGCAAACTTAAACTCTATCAGTTCTCAATCTAGAAAGCACTAAAACTTAACTTTTATTATGTATAACACTTAACCTCTATACACACTATTTAAAAACCTGATTTCTAACCTCTCAATTTATCCCTTTCTAATTGTGAAGCAATAACTCCTTTTAAATTATCTAGTCTGGTTGAACATCACCTATTAACAGGTGAACCTTATATATACAGTGATTTACTAACTCCAATAAGGGATCGAAAAACATCCTACTTGGGCAGTCATCCCTAATCCGATGGGCATAAAACATATAAGGTTTCCTTATGAGACCCTCTGCAGCGGGTGACACTGTAGAAAGAGGTGAGAAATCACAAATTAAAATGTCATGCCTGACCTCCCCAACATGTTTCACCAACTAAATGGCTTCATCAGGGGATAAAGGTCCAGTCCCATGTGTTCTAGCTCATTTCCTGGAAATGGGAAATTACTGCCCAAGTAGGATGTTTTGGATCCCTTATTGGAGTTAGTAAATCACTGTATATATAAGGTTTTCCACCAGACCTGATAATAGAAAAGGAGTTATTCCTTCACAATTAGAAAGGGATAAATTGAGAGTTTAGAAATCAGGTTTTTAAATAGTGAGTATCGAGGTTAAGTGTTATACATAATAAAAGTTACGTTTTAGTGCTTTCTAGATTGAGAACTGATAGAGTTTAAGTTTGCCTATGGAAAAATAGTAAATATAGTCATTGAAAGTCATTCTTTGTTCTCTTGCTAGATTCCCATTTTTTTGGAGGATATTTGGTACTAGCAAAACTCCTAGGCAGCAGGCCCACTATCTTGGGGTTATACTAGACTCCAATCTGTCTTTCACTACTTACATTAAATCCTTGCCCACTCTTGTTATCTGCACCTCAAAGACATCTCAAGAATCCTCCCTTTTCTCACTTTGGAAACAACAAAAACTCTCATTGTTACCCCTATACATTCTCATCTTGACTACGGTAACTTCTACTGATCAATCTCTCTTTCTGTAAAACCCCCCCTGAATGCAACAGCCAGGCTTATCTTTTTTCCAGCCACTATACTGATACCTCTACCCTGGACCAGTCACTGCATAATTTGCCTATTCAGTACAGAATATGGTTTAACCCTTTAACAACCCTGGATGTATGAGTACGTCCCAGGGTTGTTAAGGAGCTGTACAGGGGGATCGCTCCGTGATCCCCCCACACAGCCACCAGGTGTTAGCGAGTAATTGAAACTAACACTGCGGTATTTAAATGAATGAAAAATGGTGCCGCGCACTGTTCTTCACTCCGATCGGGACATCAGCAGTGAGATCGCAATCGGCTAACATGGCAGCGGGAAGGCCTCCGTCGCTGCCATGATTTGAATTTCCCCCACTTCCGGCACAGGCAGGAAGTAGGAAAACCACCATCTTGGTACACCCTAATGCATTGTCTACTGGTGAAGCGCCCTACGGGGACATTGTTAGAGTAAAATAAATCATTAAATAAAGTTTTAAAGTGTAAAAAAGGTATTAAAAGTTTAAATCACCCCCCTCTGCCATTTTACAAATAAAAAAATATAATAATAAAGAAGTTACACATATTTGGTGTCGCCGCATCTGAAAAAGTCCGATCTATAAAAATATAATATAATTTATCCTGTACACTGAACACTGTGGAAGAAAAAAAATTCCAAACGGCAAATACGTTTTTTTGGTCATTTCACGTCCCATAAAAACTGGAATAAAAATGATCAAGAAAGTCGCATGCATTCCAAACTGATAACAATAAAAAGTACACTTCAGCCTGCAAAAAATGCACCCTCGCTGACGTCCATAGGTGTTAGTGCAAAAAAGTTATTGGTTGCACAAAATGGCGCCATGGCATTGGTAACAAAACATAATGGAAATCCTACATGTTTGGTATTGGTGGATGCATATCAACCTGTAGAATACAGATAACACATTATATTTACCGAAGATTGAATGCGTAAAATCAAAACACCCGCAAACATGGCGCGATTACGTTTTATTCACAATTTGTCCCACTTGGAATTTTTTTTAAGTTTCCCAGTACATTCTATAGTGCAGTGAATAACACCATTAGAAAGTAAATCTTGTCCCGAAAAATAAAAGCCCTCATAGGTCTATGTAGGTGGAAAAATTAAAAAAGTTATGGCTCTGGGAAGGCGAGGAGGAAAAAACGAACGTGTCAGCCAAAAAAAGATGCAAGGTCCTTAAGGGGTTAAACTAATCACTCACCTATAATGCTTTCCACAATGCTGCACCCCCGTGACACATCTCTGTCTACCACCTTACCCAGACTCTGCGTTCAGCTGATGATCTATGATTAAATGCCTCTATCATCCGAACCTCCAATGCTCACCTACAAGATTTTACACATGCTGCACCACTTCTCTGGAATGGTTTACCCCATAACTCATAACAATTATAGTTTTAAGAGCGCCCTGTGAAAATATCTTCTTAGCCAAGCCTACAAAGATCTTTAACTGCTAGCCCTCACTTACAGTCACACACATTCCTGACACTCAATGCACTTGAGTACTCTCTTGCACTTATCTGTATATAGATATACTGTCTGGGTGGCAGGTTCATCCACTTTTATATGTAGTACTCCATATTTATGGAAAATGGCTGGACCAATGTATAAACAATGCACTTCTCACCTTTCGTCTCATCCCTACTCCCACATAGATTGCAAGCTCTTGTAAGGTCCTCAGACTTCTTGCCTGATTTGTTAATAACCTTTTTCCTAGGTAATGTTTGTTTTGTTATTTTATTTTCGGGCTATACTTTAAAGTTATGCATTATAAAATGCTGCGGAATATGTTGGAGCTATTATTATTATTATTGTAGTCACATATAAAAAGTATTGATCAGAACCACTCAAATCAATTCCCTATGGATAGTAGATCATGTGGTATGGAATGATATGATATCTTCTATTGGTGGTGCTCAGCGATATAGAAAGCACATAAAGATTCCAAGTAAAAAAAGAGATTCCCAGTGTTGTGGATGGGAACAAAGGTTATATATGTGGGATCCTTTGTGTCTCCATTTTAATGCATTAGTTAGTATATTATGGCACGTAAAAGCTGCCTGTATGTCCATACACTCTCTAATGTGTTAACAAAATGGCCGCACATAATGAGCTTGTAGAGATAACCACCGTATAATCCAAGATGGTGCCTACTCTGAGATTACACCCCATGTTCAGACATTCCTGAGTTATAGGGAGTATGCCTCAGCCAAGGATGTAACCAATAACGACTAACAGCTAAGTACGTGTGATACTTTCTTATCTCACTAACCTTCAAAAGTATAAAAACCTGTCATTTTGTGAATAAAGACAGAAAGTGTATTCACAACAACGAGGCATGTTGTGATTTTCTTTTTCGGTGCACCTTTATCATACTAAGCTAATTTGGAGACCCCACAAGGATGTAGAGCCCCTTTGAGGTTCCATCCATATCACCAGCACTCAGCAATCTTCTTTTGTAGTTAATTCCAACAGAAGTACACCCATAGGCCTTTACACGTGTGTGTCTTTTCTGTTTGTACTTCTGTTGTAATAAACTAAAAAAGATTAGAAAAGAAAAATACCCAAGTGCGCCCAATGCTTACTACTCCCTTGATATGTATATCCTTGCCATGGTGTGTTTCAGAGATTGTTCGACATTAGGCTGTGGACTCTGCAGCCTCCTGTCTAGACTGGATCCAAACTAAGTAATGTCAGTACTTCATCCATAAAAATAATTACTCTTTATTATTCCATATAAAAAAAATGTTTGAACAATTAGGTGTGAAGTCTCCATCTATTGGCTCACATATATTAATGTATGCATAAGCACCATATAATAAAACCCCCGCCTTTAGTGCTACTCAAACAAACATAAACAAGCCAAAAAAGGAATGTACAGTGGGTTGCATAAGTATTCATAACCCTTGAATTGTTTCTCATTTTTAAAAATTGCAGCCCTAAACGTAATTTTTTTTATTGGTATTTTATGTGATAGAGCAGCACAAAGTAGCAAGTATTTGTGAAGGGTAAAGAACATAATAAATGCTTTTGCAAATTTTTGCTAATTAAAAATGAAAAGTGTGGCGTACATATGTATTCACCCTCCTGTACTCTGATGCTTCTAAAGAAAATCCAGTGTGACCAATTGCCTTTAGAAGTCACCTCATTAGTAAATAGAGTATACCTGCATGTAACTTATTCTCAACATAACTACAGCTGTTTTGTGGAGGCCTCAGAGGTTTGTTACAGAAAATTAGTGAACAAATAGCATCATGAAAACCAAAAAGCATACCAGACAGCTCAGGGCTAAAGTTGTGGTAAAGAGTATTGCAGGATTAGGTTTAAAAAAAAAAAAAAGCTCAAGCTCTGAATATTTCAAATAGCACTGTTTACTGTCCATCATCCATAAATGGAAGGAGTATGACACAACTGCTAACCTACTAAGAAATGGCCGTCTACCTAAACAAATAGCCCATACGAGGACAGCACTACCTAGAGAAGCAGCCAACAGGCCCAGAGTCAGTCTGAAGGAACTGCAGAGATTCACAGCTCAGGTAGGAGGATCTGCCCACAGGACAACTATTAGTTGTGTACTCCACAAATTTGGGAAGCTAGTCAGAGTTGATGGGAAGATGGATGGAGCTAAATACAGAGCAATCCTGGAGAAAACCCCAATAGGGGTTACAAAACACTTGAAACTGGAGTATAGGTACGCCCTTCAATAGGACAATGACCCTAAACAAACAGCCATAGGTGCAATAGAATGGTTTTAAATCATAGCATATTTATGTATTAAAATTGTCCAGTCAAAGTCCAGACCTAAATTCCATTGAGAATCTGTGGCCTGGCTTGAAAATTGCTGTTCACAAATGTTCGACAACCAATCTAACTGAGTTACAGCTATTCTGCAAAGAAGAATGGGCAAAAATTCATTCCAGCCTCTATATGTGCAAAGCTGATAGAAACAAAATCCAACAGACTGCAACTGTCATTCCAGCTAAGGATTTTCCCTCAAAATATTGATTCAGATGGGTTGAATAAACATGCATGCAACACTTTCTGTTTTTTAATTTGCAAAAATTTGGAAAACCATGCATCATTTTCTTTACACTTCACAAAAACTTGATATTTTGTGTTTCTCTGTCACATAAAAAATGAATAAAATGCACTTAAGTTTGTGGCTTTAACATTTAAAAATGAGCAAAAGTTCAAAGGGTATGAAGACTTTTTCAACCCACTCTATCTATACACAAATATGCCAGACACAGACAAACACAAATACTAGTACATAATAATTAGGTACTCACCTACAAGATTTCCCTTCACCTTTAAAGGGGTTGTCTCATTACATCAATTCATCTTAACTCAGTCCTGTTTTCAGTTTCATTTTTGAATTCAGGGGGATGTTTACTGGCTTCTACTGACTACTACTGGCCTACAGTCAGGAGCTGTTGAGGACTCCAGGTCTGTAGCTATAGCAATCAGCGCCTGCAGCCAATCAGGAGAGATTGAACAGGTCTGTAGCTATAGCAACCTGAGGAGTTGATGCAGCCCATACAAGAGGGGATATCTAGGAGTAGGTAGGACACTGTTAATGGACAAATATTGCAAAGTGACTTGTTTTTGGAAGATCTTTAACATAAAAAGCAATCCTTGTAGTAAGACAACCCCTTTAAGGTACGTGGTGTGAGAAAGTGTCAGTCCCCTCTAGGACAGGTCTATGTGCCAATGTTTTGGGAGGTAGAGAGCTATTGAAATATGTATTTGGCTTACTCTAAACAAATCATACCTCTTTTATATGTCAAACCATACACAACACAAACATAAATAAGAAAAGAATATTTTAAAACTCAATTTTATACCTTCATGGCTTTTGCCAGTCATCACAGTAAAAAAAAAAAAATGTCCATTTTTAAGTTTCTTTTTGGTAGAAAAATTATCTAGCAGTGAGTTGAGTTCACATAGCTTGTACTAGGCCATCCCAGTCATCAGATGTCATCTGTGGGTAACTATTTACATTCCTCTTCACCACCACAGAGAAAATAGTGCATTACAACACTCTTATTGAAATCATTGATATGTCCATGTAATGCAAAAATATGTTTTTTGAAGCCACTCTCCACTCTGACTCAAGATGAGATTGCTAGAACAGGGACCCTTCTATTAACTCAACATTTTGTAATAAGGTATCTGAACATGATTTGTATCCTAATACATTAAGTATGATTGTGTTATCATACATCATAGTGATAGATTTGGAGGCTAAAATAATTCATTGCCCTTTATCTTTAAAAATGTTAAAAATAATGTGCCTTTGTATGTCACTTTACATTTATTGCTTAGTTTTTATACACAGTATTTATATATATAATGTTTATGTGGTTTCTAAGTCAAATAAATCATGTTATGTAAATGAAATGAACTATTCCAAGTTAACCTGAAATTGGTTGAATTCACAAGTATTTAAGAGGTTTTTATCCAACTGGCATATCATCAGGGTAATCATTAATTCACTCATCCTTATAACTCGTACATCTAAACTTTAGAAAAAAATGACCACTATGCCATAGCTCAGAATAGAATACTCACTCACTTACAGTCAAGAAGTCCGCATGGATGGCGGAAAAGATCCAGCACCGTTGGATAAATAAAATAATCTTCTTTATTGTATCAAATCATTATAATCCAGACACGACAGACAGAGTCAACGCGTTTCGGGTAAGCACCCTTAATCATGACTTAAAAAACAGACACTCAATAAACATATTTAAAATAAATCAAAACCAATGACGTGTCAGAACACATATCATGTGACATGATGCAAATAACATGCGTTTTTTTAGAACATATTTAAAGACACAGGCAAAACATGCATGACAAAGTCTCCTTCCAAAAAAATAAAAAATCATGAAGATAAATGTGTGAATAGATGTGAGGAGAGAAAAAATAAAAACTTGAAAATGAATATGGGGAAATAATGTGGGGGAAGAAGAAAGAAAAAAAAAAACAAACATAGTGTGAAAAAAGGGGTGAATGGGGAAAAAGAAAAAAAGGGAAAAAAAGGGAAAAATTGAAGTGAAAATGAGTGTTTTGAGAAAAATGTAATGGAAAAAAAAAAAAGGACATAAAAAATAAAATGTGTGAAAAAATTTAATAATGGGGAAAAAAAAAGGGGAAAAAAAAATTTACATAAAAATGAGTGTTTTAAAAAGATTAGAAAAAAAAAAAGGGAAAGGGAAAAAAAAAATGAAACAAAAATGAATGTGTGAAAAAAAAACTGTTCGGGGGCTTTTCCTTTTGGGGAAAGGTTTACCAGGATCAAACGAGCTTGTTCAGTTTTGAAACTGTCGGGGTTTTTTGTCAGTGAATCCAAAAAAAAAGATTTTTTGCAGACATTACCCCAAATGGTTTGTTGGAGGGGAAAAATTTTGTATTTTTCTCTAAACGTTAAGATCTATTTTTTAAATTGGGTCCCTCAAAAATTAATTTTAAATAACCTCCTCGGATAGGACCCGGGTTTTCCTTTCGTACCAAGTACAGTAACCCGTTTTTCATTGAAATTAAAGATTTTGAAAAAAAATTTGCCATTTTTGGGACGGGATCCTATTTTAAAGCGGGAAATTTTTTATTGAAGGTTTTTGTTTTGTATCTAGAAAGGAGCCCAACTTTGGGTTCAACCCTTTCACCCATTTAATGTATAGGGGGAATAATGCTACCCCCCAAACTTGGTTGCCCTGTTAAGGGATTTTAAACAAGTGTGGTGGTTTGCCGCTGCTCTTTTGTAGAATTTCTTTAAAAGGTTTTACCCGATAACAAAATTTTTCCTTATAAACCCCAAAGAGTTTTCCCGTTTTAAAAATTTTTTTCATTAATTGAAAACAGCAATTATTTTGTATATGCCTTTTGAGGAAACAATTTGTAAGCTGAAACTACTTTGGATGCACTATCCGTTCTTTAAAAAAAAGGATTCTGAAATTTTCCGATGCCATTGGGCCCTTTGAGTTTCAATTTCTTCTGGGGGTTTTTCCCCGGGATTTCTCCCCCTGTTTATGGTGGTGATCTGTCTGGTTTTGCCACTTATGGTATTGAAAGGGTTAAACCCCCTTTTTAAAAAGGGGGGGGTGTCGTAGGGGGGTTTTACCCTTAAAACGGGGGGCTTTTTTTGGGCTGGCCATTGGAAAACCCGGCAACCAAAAGGCCTTTTGTTTTAAAAAAGATTTGCTATATCTGTGTTAATCAATAATGGACAATAGACATTAATAATATTTTTTTTTCTCATTATATTTATCCACACATTCATTTTTATATTTGATTTTTTTTGTTTTCATTTTTATTCACACATTCATTTTTGTTTCATTTTTTTTTTTCCTTTCCCCTTTTTTAATTTTTTCCCCTACAAATTTTTTTTAAAACACTCCCTTTTCAAGTAAAAAAAAATTCCCCTTTTTTTTTTTTTTCCCTTATATTTATTCACAATTTTTTTTCAATTTTCCTTTTTTTTTTTTTTTTTTCCATTACATTTACTAATTTCACTCATTTTTCCTTTCAATTTTTTCCTTTTTTTTTTTTTTTTTTCCTTTCCCCATTCACCTTTAAATTTACACTCTGTTTATTTTTTGGTTTTTTTTGGGGTTTTTTTTTCTTCCCCAATTCATCCCATATTCATTTTCAAGTTTTGTTTTTTTTTCCTCCTCACATCAAATTCCCCCATTTAACTTTATGTTTTTTTTTTTTTTTTTTTTTTTTTGAAGGAGACTTTTCTTTCATGTTTTGCCTGTATCTTTTAAAAATGTTTCTAAAAAAAAACCTTTTTTTTTGCATTTTATGTAAAATGAAATGGTTTCGGGCACGTCAAATTTGGTTTTTATTTCTTTTAAAAATGTTTTTATTTTCTGTTTGTTTTTTAAAAACCCTGATTAAGGGTCTTTTCCCGGGAAAAGGGGTTGGGTCTGTCTGTTGTGTCTGGATTTTAATGATTTGTTCCCAAAAAAGAAAATTGTTTTTTTTAATTTCCCAAAGGTGCTTTGGTTTTTTTCCCCCCATCCATGCAGGGCTTTTTGTCTCAAATTCACGGCTGGTGCCCCCCCAGCCAACCTGTGGGGACCTGCGGGTTTTCCCCAAAAATTTTTCATTCAGGTGAGGGGGACTTTGTGTGTCTTTGGGTACTTACTTACATCAACCCCAAAGTAAAGTCACCAAACATGTGGGTATATAGTTCTTTGGGGGACGTTCCCAAACAATTTATTTACAAAACAGTATAAAGAAAAAAATTTTGGTCCCGGGGATACTGTAAATGATTGAAAATTTTAAACCCCATTATCATGCCCGAGCCCCTGCCACAGTTCATCTTCTGGAGGGTTTTAAAAAAAAATAGCTTTTTTTGGAAAAATTAAAACCAAAAAATTTCCAGCTTAGACGTCCAATGTGAATACACTTATGCACCGCTGTCTAGAAGTAAATTACACTTAAGCATCTACACATTTTATACCACCATTTATGGTAGTGTTACAAACAACAAACTTCTGTTTGTTACTTTTTGGAGTTGCAATTCAACTGCTCAGGTTCTCAGCATATCAGCAAACCATGATGCACAGTTTTTGCTTGTTAAAAATGGGATTGTTAAAGGTTTCCCGGGTTTGGGAATGATGCAGAGTAAAATTGTTTGGGCCCGAGAAAACCCTGTATAGTAATCTGTTGCATATTCTATATCCAGTTATCTAGAGTCCTTGGTTATCCTTGTATAGCTGACCTAATCCAGTGGTTTTTTTTTAGTTTTTTTTTGTCCCTTTTGGGTTTTTTTCTCCCGTTTTGCCCACATTAGTCCCCTTAATTCTAGAGACAGTTGCCTGTTCAGGGGGCATTGAGCTCACGGATATCTTTTTAAAGGGTTTTTGCAGGGGCAAAAGGAAATATCAAATGGTTTTAGGGTTTTGTGTTAGTATAAGGTCTAGGGAAAGATTCAGGGACAGTTAGTAAGAGTCAGTTTCACCTTTTTATCCAGACCCAGTTCCCCTTCGAATTTACCCTCCCTCCCCTGTCTCGCCAATTTTTGCCTTTTCATTTGCAAAGCCAAAAAACCCAAAACAGAGCCTCTTTCGTTTTGTATTTGCTACATGCTTTATATTAGTCCCTGTGACTGGTTGGTTGGCTACCATTTAGCCCTACTTAAAGGTGTTGTCTCACTACAAGGATTGCTTTTTAGTTTAAAAATCTTGCCAAAAAAAAGTCATTTGAAAATATGTTTTAATAACAGGTCCCCAACCCATTCCTAATATCCCCCCTTTTTAGGGCTGCATCAGCTCCTCAGGTTGCTATGGCTACAGAACTGTTTTATCTATCCTGATAGGCTGCCAGCACTGGTTGCTACAGCTACAGACCTGGCTTCTACTGCAGCCTAGTGGAAGCCAGTAAACACGCCCCTGAATTCAAAATGAAACCAAGAAAACAGTTAGGACCCAAGAAAGGCCACTGCTAAAGGTGAAGTGCAGTTCTGTTGTCTTGTGCGGACGTGCATCATTACAGGTAGTATGCATTCTAAATTGCGAGGATTAGGGCATCATATGGCAGTTGTCAAATTAGAAAAGCTACATTAATTTTCAAATAATATGGTCAATTATGAATTGAAAAAGTGGGCCATGTTTACCAATGTATACATATGAGGATCTATGGACATTTTTGCTACGCTGTTATAAGGGGAGTAACCTATACTATAGGTGCCAATAGCAAAACAAGAAATAGAGCTCAAACATCATAGTCATATTCAGCAGAAAAAGGTTAACGTATCACACAGATTTTGGTCTTCAGTCTATGCAATATAGGCCACATGTATGAACCTGTTCAGGTCTAAAACTCACTTTTTTGCCCATATTAACCTATGAGCAAAAGAGTGAGTTTTAGACCAAAACAGGTTCATAGATGTGGCCCTATGTCTTTCTCTAGTTCAGAGGCATAATGCACAAATTTGTTGCAATACAGGGATAATATGACAGTGATATTATAGCCAAAAAAAATAATACACCTACTAATGTCACAGAACAAGCAGAATTAACTCAAAGAAGTTACAGTACAGAATTATGCAAACAATGATGTCACTGTATAGGGATAAAAGAATCTTAACACAAGTCTCTCAGCCCTGCTAATAATTTAACAGGGAAAACCCATCAAAAATGTTATGGCATATCAATAGAATGTGCTATAACATTCCAATTGGTGAAAGTCAGACTTTTTTGGCAATTTTTCTGCACCTGCTGTGCAGGGAACTGCAAGACAGCTATATTTAATAGTGGAAAAAACCCTTTAAGTCCATGTAGCTCAGATTTAAACCTAAAGTATACATAGGAACTAGTAGAAGCCATTGGATTCCAGGTTCACAACAGAAAAAAGGCTAAAAAAATAAATTCCAAAGTACAAATTAATACAACAGAAGTGATTTTGGCCGTAGAAGTTTTTTTTTAATTTGAAAGAAATCTATTTTATGGTTAGAAAAAGCCTACTTAACTAGTTCCCATATTATACCGATTGCACAGGCATTGCTGCTGTACTCATTTGATCAGAAGGGGGTAGAGGCTGTAAAACCTCTGATCTTTGCCATTCTTTAAAATGTCAGAATCAGCTATGATCATGGCATTCACAGGAAGAGGCAGATCAAACATCCATTCTCAGTAGGAGGCAAAAAAGACCAAGTGCCACATGGGAGAAGATGCACATTCATGAGTGAAGTAATTGCATGATAAATTTACAAGCAACTAAAAAACAATATGCACCAGGATACAGAAGATCCTAAATCCCATACAGGAGAGACTGCCCAAGTGCAAAAATATTGGCAACAACCACTCACTCACCAACAATTCATGAGAGGATGAAAGCGGGGGTGGATTGTTAGTATTATAATTGCATGCAGATAAGGCTTCTATAAGGTGTCAGTCATGCTGTTATGTGTGGTGCACCATACTGGCCTACAGCCTTTTGGTGAAACCCATAGAATTCTTAAAGTGCAAACACAAAATACTAACCCCCCATTATCACAGGGCCAAACTGTATCCTGAAAACAATATCAATCACGAGAGGCAAGCTCGCAACCAACATCAAGGGTCCTCATAGTCTTGTGAGCCTCTACCATGCCTGCTGGTGTGAACAGGTTTTTAATTTGTGTGCAGATATGTACTAAGTAATTGCTCCCCTCATGCAGAAAGTAATTAAAATGCCTTGAAAAAAATCTCTCTCATTATTCTGGCATTTGGCAAATATAAATAATTGTAGTAATCCTAATTCACCTAAAACAGGTAAGGTTCATTCTGATTTCATGTCCGATAGTGAAAAAAACATGCATATGTGTCTTTTTATTTTTCTTATGTAAACTTCTGGTTTCAACTATAAGTGATTGTTTATTAATATTCTGTACCTGTTTAAAGGGGTTTTGCCACGATGTAATGTTGACGTGGGATCCTCCAAAATGGGTATTTAAACAATTTTCTAAATATATGTGATTAAAAAAATTGCAGCCTGAGAGAGCTACAGGCTGCCTTACCAGCCCTTAGTTACTTAAAAGCTTCTATTAGATACGACCTGACAAGAGCTACTGGCCGGGCTTGCGCAGAGAACACTTCTTATCTGATGAAAGGGAGCTGAAGAAGCTTTCAAGGCACCGGGTAGAAATATGTTGTCTTTTGTATACAGAATCCACTAGTTGTAGTGTGATTATCTAAGTAGATCCCTTCTTTATCTGATGACAAGGAACATGAAGGAGCTTTCAAGCTGCTGTGGAGAAAAGGTGTATATTTTGTATACAGAATCCACTAGTTGTAGTTTGATTATTTGAGTGAACATTTCACACGATCCCTTATGCATGGCTCTGTGCTCTGGCTGTGTCTCTGGCTCTCTAAGCTCAGCGTGGCTTGTTTACAATTGCTTCTTAGCAGATAAGGCACGTCCTGGCAAAACCCCTTTAACTTCTCCCATGTGGTACTGAGACTATTCCCCCTTCTCACCTCTCCCCAAAACCTTTACGGGGAATGGCTTTTTTCTCTAATTTTTTGTGACTTGTTTATAAAGTTAGTTTAGGGACTTGAAAAGCATTGGAACGGAGTGTAGCACTTAGTCTAAAGCTCTGTATAAGAGTGGCCTAAAAGACATATTGGTGGTGACTAAGGGGTTAATCATGATGATGGTTATCAATAAGAGAAATTAAAAGGCAGATAAGAGAATGGGCATGATGCCCATTCATGATGATTAAACATGTGGGTGGTCAAATTGGAAATGAACTTGTTGTTCAACCCTTGGGTTGTCAGGAATAATCCTGAAATATGTTTTTCAGTCTCACTGACACACAATATCTCTTATCAGCACTTGCAATTGTGAGCAAATGTTTGTTTTACAATGTGATACCTCTCTGCCCTAAAATAGAAAACTGATGCTGATAGACACCAATGGAATCTAAAACCTATTTACATATGTTGCAAATATGTTATACTTACGGTTTTCTATACAATAAAGTCTCATTGATATACTTCATATTACACAAATAGTATTAATAAATTACAATTAAAACTAAGAATAACAAATGATCTATTTGCCTACAACCCATAATGGAATCACTCAGTTGTATACTTCATAGCAAAAGAGATATTATGCCACTGCTCTGGTGTTTCCTGCCCAGGGACATCTTATTCATTGAGCACACTAAGCAGTTGCCCAGGCTTACAACGCATTAATCGGGTACAGTGAAACATAAATATTTAATCATATGAATCCTTGTGCATACAGATTAAGACACTTCCAATGCTTCCAGCATTCCGATTTTGTCTGATGGTCCCAATTCACACAGGTTGCTGGGAAATCAGATGGACTGGTTTGAATGGCTGAATGAATGCCACAACATGGACACTTGAGTATACCACACATATCTAAATCAGAATGCTGGAAGCATTGGAAGTGTCTTAATCTGTATGCACAAGGATTTGTTTAAATACTTATGTTTCACCATACCCGATCAATGCGTTGTAAGTGACTATTTAAGAGACAGGAGAGGGCACTGTACGGTACCGCGTGGTTACTCAATTCATTTATAAATCTGGTGATTATCTTTTGAAAAGTTGTCCAGGAGCCCTATAAACAGCTGATGAATGTGTGTGGTTCGGGGCTGCTTATTCAATTGTTTGTGTGTTGCTAGCACATACAAACAGTTATGAACTATGGTGGAGCAGGGAGCCATGGACTCCCTGTCCTGACAATTATTCTTGTAGGCTGCAGGCTGGCTACAAGAATTCAGTGGGGTGTTCCAATGTATTTAACGTGATAATACAGGTGTGTCTTGGGGTGTGTCTTGGGGTGGTTAGAGGCATAGTCTCATGTGGTAGCATGTTTGGGCATGGCTAAAGGCATAGTCTGGTTTGATGCCATGTTTTTGGGCAGGGTGCACCACACTGCTGTGCCCGAAGCCCATAATGCTGTTAAGACGGGCCTGTCTGACAATTATGTCAAGTTCACTGGTCACATGATGCTGTAGTCAATCACAGGCCTTAGCAGTCACATGCCACTCATACAGACAGAGACGGTGAGGTCAGTGATTGGCTGCAAGTTCAGAAGACTAGAGAACATGACTAGTGTTGAGCGATTATTATCGACAAAGTTGAAATTGCCACAGTTTTTATGGTGATCGGATTTTTTAGATCATGCGATAATTTAGGTTAAAATCTGTGCATCATCTATTAAGATCGCGCCATTTTCGGCGCTTCCTGTCATTTTGGCGGCCAGCAAATCAGCTTACAGAATAGAGCAGGGTGAGATGTGTGTGCGACGTCATGACTGGGATGTGTATGGTTGCGATTGGCTGGAAAAATCACATGACCTCGTTTTACATAGAACAGCGTTTCCTGTTCAGCCTCAGTGTCTCTCAGCGTCTCATAGGGATAGGACCTGCGCTCTGCCTGTGTCCAAACAGCTCAGCGAAATTATTCTATTTCTTCACAGAGAAACCTCTACTATTAGCTGTGATCCTTACAATTTAGTTAGATTAGAGATTGGAAGATTTTATGTAGTTAGGTAGAGAATTTTAAAGGAGCATCTACCGCTGTAAAGTCACGGAGGGAGCGGGGGGGGGGGGGCCACGGGCGAACACAGACAAGCTCTTAAAGAAAAAACTGGAAAAAAGTTCACCAAGACTTAGTGTAAGACATTGCAACTGCAATAGCTTATTATTAACAGTTTTCTATTGAAAAATTTCCTGGGTATTTGGGGAGCCCGAAAATTTATGGGTACACATCTTTTCTAGAACTGCAGGTCTTTTTGTTAGTGCAAAACTCCACTTTATTTTCAGTATACATTTCCCGATAGGTGTTCATTTTTAATTTTGCCCATTCCACCTTTGTTGATATATCCACCTTGCACTTAAATTTGAATCCAGCAATTTTTTTAGTCACCACTGGTGAATTGAAAGGTCCAAAATTATCTGTATTATACGAATAGAGAAGCTCTATAAAGAATACTGGATAAAGTTCACCAAGACTTAGTGTAGACATTGCACTGCAATAGCATTATTATTAACAGTTTCTATTGAAATATTTCCTGAATATTGGGCAATCCCGAACTTATAGGATACACATCTTTTCTAGTAACTGCGGGTCTCTTTGTTAGGTGCAAAACTCCACTTTTATTATCAGTATACATTTCAGATAGGTGTTCATATTCAATTTTTCCCATTCCACCTTTGTTGTTAAATCCACCTTGCACTTAAATTTGAATCCAGCAAATTTAAAGTCACCACAGGTGAATTGAAAGGTGCCAAAAATATTTTGTATTATACGAATAGACAAGCTCTAAAAAAGAATACTGGATAAAGTTCACCAAGATTTAGGTAAGACATTGCACTGCAATAGCTTTATTATTAACAGTTTTTCATTGAAAAATTTCCGGGATATTGGGCAGCCTGAACTTATAGGATACACATCTTTACAAGTAACTGCAGGTCTCTTTGTTAGATGCAAAACTCCCCTTTTTTTTTATCATATACATTTCACATAGGTGTTCATTTTCAATTTTGCCCATTCCACCTTTGTTGATATATCCACCTTGCACTTAAATTTGAATCCAAAATTTTTAACATCACCACAGGTGAATTGAAAGGTCCCCAAAAATATCTTGTATTATACAATACATAACAGATACGTGTTTTTTTACTTTGGTGCACTACAGTTTTGTTCATTGATCAGCTTGCACTTAAATTTGAATACACAATTTTATAGTCCCCCACATGTGAATTGATAGGTACCAAAAATACCTTGTATTAATCCTAATACATTTCAGATACTGTTTTTTCACTTTGACGCAGGCCAGCTTTGTTGATAGATCACTTTGGCCAGTTAAATTTGAATCCAGCAATTTTGAGTCACCACAGGTGAATTGATAGGTGCCAAAAATACCTTTTATTATCCGAATACATTTCAGCTTTGTTGATAGATCTACTTTGATAGATCTACTTTGCATTTAAATTTTTTGAATCCAGCAATTTTTGTTTTGATTTGGGGGATTTGAGAATACTGTGATTTGCCGACTTTAATAAGAACTTTCCAAAACTCTTCCATACCTTCTCAAAATTTTAGATTTCTGAAAATGGAGCGAAATTCAGGTGGTAAGCGAGCAAAGAGGGGGGTAGGACATGGGGGTTTAGAGGTACAAGAAGGTGCTCCTATCCAGTGCTGGCGACAACACGAAAGCCAGCGGATCGTCAGTTGTAGGACCGTCAGGCCTGTCATCGCTGGGTCAGGGGCCTGTGAATCTCATAACGAACATCGCGCCAATCTGTCCTTCAGGGGTTTAATGCAACCTGCATCCAGCAGTCTTACCTCCTCGTCCTCCCAGTCACGGCCACAAATGTCGTCATCAGCATCATCAAATCCGTCCAACATGAAGCAGCCCAAATGTCCCAACTCGTGTACCCACCACTGTGGATAATCCATTTTCTGAAGAACTCTTTGATGACAAAATGCGGTTGGGGTCGAAGGAAATGTTAAAAGATCAAGAGGCCAAAGAGGATGATTTTCTCTGCTCTGACGCCCAGTTACTGATGCCATCAGAGGAGGAGAAGGAAGCCTGGTCAATCGGCAAAAATCCCGGGCGGTCAGCACGCCTTGCAGCCCTCTTGCTTGTAGCCCGCAGCTCCTGGATGCAGAATGTCAGGACGACGAAGTCACCTGTGTATGATGATGTTTGACGACATTGCGGATCCAACGTGGTCTTTTCAGCAGAATTTGCTTGCGAGCCCCTTCATCACTGGACGAGGAGGAAGACGATGGGTAGTGTCAGTACGGCTTCCGCCTCAAAAAGGGAGAGGGCAGTCGCAAAGTCCGCTGATATGATTCCGCCAGCCCCCGGTCAGCGCAAAACCCCCTCCCCCGCTTATCGCCGTCAAAAAGGTCCAGGACCTCTCAAGCCTGGCCTTCTTTGACCAAGCCTCCCGATTCACCTAGCGATGTCATATGCCGCCTATGCCCGTAAATGCATAAGTAAGGCAAGAACCTTAGGGGTTAACCACCACCAACATGTCTAGTCACATGCAGCGAATGCATGAGTTGAAATGGAGGGGAACATTGGCCAAAAAAGGGCCAGACCGACACCGGGCCACCACCCCCGTCACACCCTCTGTCTCCGCCTCCTCCCCCTCCGCCACCACCAAGCGTTCCTCAGCTGCCCATATCTCTCAGAGTCATGATCAGGGATCAGCCTCCGCTTCAGCCTCCACCGTCATCCGAGTACCACCAGCACCACCAGAGACCCACCCTACCCCTTCTCCTTCCACCAGTTTGACGACCTCACGCCGTACAGCGGCCAGTCCTAGCAGCCACCTTCTGTCTTCCAGGTTTGGGAGCAGAAGAAACACTTTAATCCAAACCATCCCAAAGCCAAAAGCCTGAATGTCGGCATTGCCAGGCCTTGGAAATGTTGCCTTTCCGTCGGTGGACCAGATGGGTTCCGCCACATCATGGCCCTTGCCTGCCCCCAATACCAATGCCGAGGCAGGCATTTCTTTGCCAGAAAAGCCGTCCCTGCCCTGGCTAGCCACATGTCATCTAAAATTTCAAGAGCGTTGTCTGCATCTGTGGGCCGGAAAAGTCCATCTGACCACCGACACATGGACTAGTTTAAACACGGCCAAGGCCGCTATATCTCTGTGACAGCTCACTGGGTGAGCTGGGTGGATGTCTCTGGGTGACGGTGGCTCTCAGGCTCGGCGCACGCTCTTCAAAACCGCAGGGATGGTGCAGGGTTCTTTCCCCCAAGTCCTCTGGTGGCATCACGTGCCCATAGAAACCAGACCGGTGATCTTAGTTCATGAACGATCGTTGGACACTCTGACGAACACAACAGGTCCCTCCAGCGACGGAGGAGGAGACACGAGGACACAGATTGGCGGACACCGGAGCCTTTTCTGCCTCCGTCCAAATCCACAAGGCCCGACAGTTTTCACAATTTCAACGGTCTTCATTAGGCAGTGGTTCGGGGTCACCAGAGCTAGTGCAAGGTGGCGACATCAGCTCTCCAGGTTGGTCATCATCTCAGGCAAGTCAGGGCTGTGTTTGAAGCTGTGCCGAGGCATCGGAGGAAGGAGGAGGTTATTCCTAGACACCGACGACTAACCTAGACGTCCCTGCATTGGAAGAGGTTGGCGCGAATTGAGGCGAGGAGGAAGAATGAGGAAGAACAGTTTGCTAGTCATAATCCAAACACAAAGAATAAGAAAACAGCTCACCTCTTTTAGGTATTCAACGATATACAGTCCACCGGTATGCATGCAGGTCATGGAGTTGTCAGCACGGCTCCGGGCCTACCACCGTAAATTTGTAAAGCAAACGAAGTATGAACCATCTTGGCACTCACTCTCAAATCAGACCCTGGCAGCAAGGCTTCTAAAAGCAAGATTCTTCTTTATTGAAAAGTAGACTAATAAAAGGGGTGCATAGCAAGCAAAAACATCCATATGGACGACCACACGAGAGACACACAGAGCAAGGCTAAGTCCCTGCAGCGTTGGTTGGACCGACAGCGTTTCGGGTCAAACATCATGACCCTTACTCATGAAGTAAGGTTCATGCTGACCCGAAACGAGTCGGGTCCCACCAACCTCAGTACTTAGCTGCTCTGTGGTCTCTCGTTTGGGTCCGTCCATAGATGGAGAATGTTATCATTGTCTTGCATACACCCTTTTATTATCTACTTTCAATAAAGAAGAATCTGCTTTAAGAAGCTGCTGCCAGGGTCTGATTTGGGAGAGAGTGCCAAGCTGTTTCATACCCTCGTTCAGTTTGCTATGCCTGCCCCTCGAACCCAGATGGCTTAGGAAATCAAAACTGCTCCATCTCTCACCTCTAGAGTGCAGTGGATAATGCTCCATTTCTCCCTACATGATCCTCGCATTAAGGCCATCAAAATGAACAACAGTTACTGGGCGGCCACCCTCCTTGAACCCGGCTACAAAGACAAAACACAGCACTTCCTTCCAACCACACCAAAAAGAAGAATAAAAATGCAGAAATGGATGACCTTGCTGATTGATCAACTGGAGACATCTGTTGCTTCTGCTTCACACGTTCCCCAGGGGGGTGGGGGGGGGGGGGTGGGGGGGGGGTACCGGGGGGGGCACTGGTGGGGGAACAACATCAGCAACGCGACGAGACCAGGCATAGAACTACGGACCATTGCGCGCCAAGTCAGCGCGTAGCCGCAGCAGCAGGCAAGGTGGCATAAAATCCCACATCACATGGGGTGACTCCTCCTGATTTCAGCGGGAAAGCGCAGGGTGGAAAGCTCAACCGACATTTGCACTTTGCTGGTGCGCGATCTGGCCATGGTCCCGTATCTCTCAGTGAGTTTTCTGTTGAGTACTCTGTACCGGTACTGCCCTTCGTGCCGTCCTCAAGGAGATCATTGTGCGCCCTGCTCGTCCCACAACTATGAGCCATGACCGAGCGCTCTCTGTTACCCCTGCACACATAACCCGCACACAGACGTTCCAGCCCCCAACAGTGATTCTGCTGGACACCTCCTCGCTTTCTCAGTGAGTACAGATTTATCAGTCATGTGTGCAGACAGAAACACTCAGACCCCCCCACCCTAGCCTCCTGTGCTTTCAGACTGCGAGTAACTGTTCACAATTCGCTTGGCTGCACTCTCCCCCACCAACGACACCAGATTACGCTCCGATCTTAAGTATCCCATTGTGTAGCAGTCCTGACTATCTGCTCATCTCGCGTCACAACACACGGCCACAAGACAATAATGGAACGAGCGACAACGTTTATTTTTTTTATTAGTTTTTTCATCAGCACTCGCTACCTAATAGACGCGTTTCTGAGGCTGTAAAGATACCTTCCAAAATTGTTGATCGGACATGGTCTCCGAGGCACTGCTCTCTCACGTGCCTATAGAGGTGTTGTCGCTTGCCCCACGTCGAAACCTAGCCTCACAATATCTGCAGCGAAGCATACCTTTCAGGGCTACATCCTGGAGAGTCATTACATGACAAATCGACATCTCTGTCACGGGAGCCTATGACTTTCCACAGATAATGTGGATTCGTTTGACTTTTTCATACAAGATGAATCAGGGCTATGGAACTCTGAATGATGGATTGATGGCCCCAATTTGCCTGAGGTCCACTTCTCTACGATTATTTGCGCGGTCTTTCTCCATTCCTCTTGCAAAAACAGGCAAAGCAATACAAGAAACTCTGACACTGGAGTCTCAATATTAATCACTCAGTAGCAGGCTAATGATGTGTGCAGGCAACAAAACATGATTTTTTACTGAGAATATGTGATCATTTCTTACAGGCAATTTTTAAATTCTCTTTTCTATTCCCAACAGTTCATTTTTGACTGCTTTCGTTGGTTTATCGCGGGCTTGTACTGGAAGTTGTTTTCAGACTGTACAAAGACATGGCAAGAGTTTCATGACAACACAGAGGAAGTCCCATATTACAATATCCTGCCCAGTTACCTGTTCAGCTCCATTACTTTTAGAAAGTTTTCCACATTGTCCAATTAGGTTTATGAGAGTCATGTTGCTGTGTGATGATACAGCTATAATTATGGTCCTTTACTGGAACAGGAACATTGTGGCTTTTAACAGAGTGCTATTTCTCCCTTACACGTAAAATCCTTCGAGTAAATTATAATTAGAGACTGAGAAGTCCAAAATTTAAAATTATTTTATGGGGTAATGTAAGCATGTGTAGATAAGCATAACATATCATGGATCCACTTTGGAACAGGAAATGTGGCTTCGTAAGTGGCATTCTCCTCCCTCTGACACTTTTTTCAAGCATTGGCTTAGAAAATTATCATTTTCTTTTAATTTTTTTGGGTCATGCTGCTTTGCATAATATATGCAGCAATATCACACAAGGTCCTAAGTATATATAAAAAAATTGTTGTTTTCTAATAGACATATGTTTCTTAATCACAATTGTCCAACCAGTGTGCTCAAAGGGTCAGCATTGGAATTTTTGGTGGTTCGGGGTGCATTTTGGCTTTTGAAATGGCAGCTATAACCTACAGGTCCGCCTGGATAATAAAAAAATGGTTGTTTTCTAAACAGACATGTGTATCTTACACCTAATTGTCAAGGCGGTGGCTCCAATGTGGTGATGTTGCTGACAGACAACAGGAATAGGTAGGACACTGTTTACATTTGACACATATTGCAAAATGATCTTAGTTTACTGACAGATCTCTGTAACATTAGCAATCAATACACCGTATTAAAACACACCCCATTTAATACAATTCAAAAAAAGAGAATACAAAGACATGGTGGGATCCATCAGTTCCGATTTTAAAAAATGTGTTTTCTAGAATTAAACTACTCAAAACTCTGCATGATTACACAATAGCTGGTAAAAAAAATCCGTCTGATGTAGCGAAGGGTAGGTACAGCCGGGGACAACTTGACCAGTATGTGGAGGATGTTTATTATTGCAGTGAGAATGGAAGTAAGGGGGGAGCACGACAATAACAACGTACATGGACAGATATCCTCCTGCCAGCACGTTGAGTAACATAAAGAAAAAAGTAATGCCAGAAAAGAGAGCACCATGTGTGGTATACAGAAGGAGCGTTAAAACTACCACCAGGTATACTTGAGTCCAAGTGAAGCCAATTGGTTCCGCCCTCATCTTACGGAGGGGCAAAGCCGCTATCCCAGGTGACAAGTGAACAGTATATGTCCAGTGAAAAACTAACAAATGTGGTTGGATAAGACTCCTTTTCTTCCGTGGTCCACTTCTTATTACAAATGTGGGGGTCATGCAGGTTTTGGGGCACTTCGCTCGTGGCCCAGGACAGTTATAGTCAATCGTCCCAGTGAAACATAAAATGTAGGTTGAAAAGACTGTTGCATCCTTTTCCGGCATGCCAGATTTTTAGAAATCTGCTGGGGTCAGACCAGGTTTAGATGTCCATTCAGCCGGTACAGGACAGATATAGTTAATGCCCAGTGAACTAAAATGGTGGTTGAACAAGAACTCCTTTTTTCTTTTTTTCGCCGGGCATCTTTTTTAATCTGGGCGGGTCATGCTGGTTTTGGGCTCATAGCTGCGTTCCAGTACAGGGATAATTCAAATGTCCATTTAAGTAAAGATGATGGTTCAAATCGATACTGGCCTTATTTCTGGGCCCTTTATTCTCTAAATTTGTGGTATTCATAAGCAGGTTTAAAGGATCCATGCCTGTGGGTACAAACAGGGATAAGTAATGATGTGCGTTTTTTTTTCTGTGGCTTTTATTAACCTAAGTGTAGTTGCCTAATCGATGTAGCACGTATCCATTTTGACTGTTGTTGATGTTAAATGTCCATCTTCATCCAGCCCTGTTTGGGTGTAAGAAAATTGAATGTGTTGTTGCTCTCTTACGGACCCATATATCTTAATCGGTCATATGCCCATCTATTCGCTCATAATTGACTGCTCACTGTATCGACTTAAGACACTTGTCGATGAAAGGGTCACGAATGTGATCGTGTGTCTGAGTCACTGACCATGCTGGGGGACCGATGTAACCATAGGCCACTACAAAGCCCCGCACATCGCTCACACTAAACATACCTTAACCCTACCTCAGATCCAAGCAACAAGCAATAGAATGTGGTTGTGGCCTTCGACTAAGAGTGTTCAGGTTTTTACAAGTTTTAGAAGGGAGGGCCTTGATCACTTAACGGCTTCATTCCCCTAAGCCAATCGAGATGTCTCACCGCCTGAAATCCGTCGCGTGACATTCCAAGGGGCTGGTCGGGACGTGGGCACGCGAGAAATGCTTCGGTGCCGCAGTCCGGCGGGCAGGCGAATCTAGCTCGGCCCCGGCCCCCCATAGAGCGGAATTCGCATTGTGTTTAAACACTGATTTCGGACAGCGTGAAAGATGTCGCCGGTATAAATAATGTGTGTAACAACTATATTGGTGGTGCAGCCGGTCCACCTCTCGATTATGCTAATTTCACCCCACCAGACCGACGCACATAGACACTGTGATGTGGCGGGAGATGTGTCTTAGGTCGCTCCACGCGTGGGAGTCCCCGGTGGGCATGTGCCAGGGCGTGTACCTGAATTGTTACCACGTGTTTCTCTGCATGGGTGTCATATGAGCGCAAGTGGATTGTACCAGCCATATGTAATATACACTTTAGAGACCTAGAAATTAGCGACGACATACGAGGCGGAGATTTATTGAGTCGTCCCGATACAACGAAGGCCCTGGCACGCACAAGCTTTCCTCAAGTTTAAAGAATTTTCCGCGGGATAAACGCGGGCTAAGTACGGCATCCTAATTCCGCCGGGGTTTTGACGTAGTAGAAATCAGTGCAGATGTTAACGAGGGTCCTTGATACAGCCAGTTGTCTGGTCGCGACCAGCTGAGATTTTTTCCAGATAATCAAGAAACAACTCTTTTTATTTCTCTGATAGACGAAAATCCTGTGTATTCTTGATCTGAAAATGGACTGCGTCAACTAAAGAATCCATCGAGTTAAATCACTTGAATTTGGATCTGGTAGAACCCCTATTGGTCAGGAAGTTATATTTTCAATATGTAGCAATATAAGCGGAGTTATTCCATTGTAATTTATCTAGCAACATGTTGGTGGTTCTGTCTAGTAATACAATTAGAAAAAAAAGATCTGATTACTAAATACCACTTGGTGGCTTTTCAAATCCTGACAACTGTCCCGCCATCCCTGTCCCTGTGGGTCTTTTGTTACCTTTTTGGTTCTAGCAGTTGGAACTGATTGACTGCAGCCGTCAGGTAGCCTTTCCTGACATCAAGTGAAGGGCTCCAAGTTATGATCATCAGCCGAATATAGCACATGATCTCGTGCAGACGCCAATGAGATAGAGTGAGCAGATGGTGGCATTCGTCGAGTGATTGCCTTCAGGACCAAGAAGTAAACAGCAGACCTAGGTAGATGGTAGAAGCATTGGTAGCGATCGGCTGCGAAGGCAAAGTACGGAGAATATAATGTAATCCATGTTTTTATTTTGACTCTGCAGCAACCTAGGAAAAACAACTGCCCTTAAATATGGGTGTAAGACATGTACGGTATCTAAAATTAGTTGTGATTACAGTGAATCAGTAGCAGTTTTATGCATGCCACCTAGTAAATAGTAGAAGCAGTGTTATCTTTTTATGATGGTAAACAGAAAATGCAATCAAAAAGATACTGATGTTGGAAAGAAGAGTTGTCACTCACATATTGAGGAGATTCATAATGCACCACTGGCAAACTTAATAACCGGACCATAAAGTTTTCTTGGATATGTTATTTTAAATACCATTGTAGATGAGAAGATAACTTTGGGGGGAATTCATTAAGATTGGCATCTCAAATGCAGCTTGTGCAAATATCTGTGACATTTGTATGCCAGTAAATTGATGAACAGAGCTACACTTGTAAATAACCCCCTTATATAGGCTATGTAGTATACCAACTGCTAAATATGCAAGACGTAATTACGCCATGCCTGCAATTGCAACGGACTCGAGAGGTAGATATTGGCCACCGGGGGAATCCGTGCTAGCGTGAGCCGGGCAGGCGGAGGTTGGGACCTGAGTGATATCAGACGTCAGTGGCGCCGGCACCTGTCGGCCGGCCACATTGAACTCTTTGAATGCCATGCGGCGGGTATGCACTATATAAGTCCGGGCGCCGACGCTGAGCACCGCTGCACGTTCAATATATCACCGAGCAGGCTTTCTTTCGCAGACTATGTCATTTATCGGCTCCCCTCCCGGCGAATTCTAGCTCCTGATCGGGCGGCGGAGAGGCTAGGACCCCGGGTAATCCATAGTTTCCTCGGAGGTATGAGAACTGTGAATTACCGTAATGATGGGCTTTCCGCCTCCAAGGAGACTTCCATTATCCACGTGGCGCTGTATTGCAGCACCTGGAATAATGGGCATGTTCTTGACTGCAGTTCCATTGCATGGCGGCACATGGTCTGCAATCCTCAGCATGATCTGCTCCTACTTAATCTACTATGGACTATCACTCACTCGTTCCTAAATAGGAGAAGCTATACAGCTAAAGTAGAGCTGAAGATGGCCGCCCGGGACGGTTTTCCATATGTTTTCTCATGTGCCTAAGGTGTGTCGGTCATTGAACTATGTCTTTTTATGGATGCACTCGAATTTGAATAACAAAAGAAGTAAAGTCCACAATGTTTTGTCACATACAGTCCTGGATGTGTACGTTTTTGATTTATATAGGGGAGGTCCTAAGCAATGTAATGGCCCGAAATCCCGGCTGGGACTATAACGTGTGCCACTGCTAATATAGCGGCATTGTTTGCAATTATTGGGTAAATTGTTTGCATGTGGCTCAGTAACAATGCAAAAAAGATGGAGATCGTTGTTTAGTTATAATGTATTTAGTGTAAGACATACGTCAAAGTTGTATTAGTTCTATCCTATGTATACATTGTATGTAAAATAGACTTATGAATCATTAGTTAACCATAAAACTGTATGCAGCAAGTACCTTTATACTTCAGAGGCACTGGATGCTTGCAATATTGTAGGGGCCCAATACGTGGATCCTAGTTAGCATCAAACTAAGACGTTTCGAGCATACGGAATGCATTCTTAATCATGCTGTGGTCGGAACATTATAGCGATGCTGGTAAACACTGTTGCAAACTCACTAGTTACCACTCCACATCGGACATAACCTTTGTTCAGGGTATTATGGGGACTGATTAGTCTTGCAGTCGGGAAGTGTTACTAATTCTGAAGTGTTTTTTTGTGCTTGTTTGACTAGTCTGAAAGATCCCGATTTATTTATTTCATAAGCAAACAAAGTTTGAAATCCCAGGCAAGGTCTATTAATTATGATGTTGAGATCCAGGACAATTTTCCGAGATCATTGCGATGAAATTAAAGGTCTAAAATCTGAGCATCATCCTATTATAAGAAAATTCGTGCACGGAGCCTGTTCTTTTCTGGGACGCCAATACCTATATTCTTCCCACTGCTAATTTTTTCTTGTGCGGCCAGCACCAGATGACAATAATCAGATAACAGATATAGCATGGTGATGAGTTGAGTATGCCGAAGCGTCGATGCTGTGGGATATTGGGAAAGGTTTGCGATTACTGGCTGGAAAAATCACATGACCAAGTTCAGTGGTGCGACGTGTACTATACTCACATCATAAAATAACAGCCGTCGTTTTTACATAGAACGATATTTTATTTAGCGTTTTCCTGTTCTCTAAGCCTCTAGTACTGAATTCCTCTACACCAGAGCGTCGATTCAACTCAAGGGATAGCTACCCTCGTCTCTCATTGTTTGTGCGTGGGCCTCAATTCTGCCTTGTGGTCTCAAGGACGAGGGCTCAGTCGAAATTCATGCTCCTCAATTTTCTGCACTTACAGAGAAACCGTTCTACTCAATTAGCTGTGATCCTTCATCCAATTTAGTTTGATTATAGAAATTGAGGAGATTTTGTAGTGTAGGTATGGCATTAGAGAATTTTTAAGAGCAGCATCTACCTAGCTATGTAAATATTCACTCTTCAATGTGGGATCGTCGGGGAGGGGTGCGCCTGCATTGGGCTGAACACAGACAAGTCTCCTATTCTATACAAGAAAACGTCTGATAAAGTATCACCAAGACTTTATGTACAAACAGTTTAGTAAGTGTGAATATCTGTTATTTATTAACAGTTTTTTGGACTATTAAACATATTTTCCTGGATATTGGGCAGCCTGAACTTATAACTCGGGCGATACACATCATTAATTATAAACTGGCAAGGTCTCATTTTAGAAGCTCGCATCAAACTTCTCACACTTTTTATTATCAGTATACATTTCAGATCAGAGGGTACAATTTTTCAAAAAACAACCGAACCACACCGAGCCCACCGCTCCCCGCCAACCCCAACCCCCCCAGCCCCCCAACCAACACCTCCATCATCCATTGTACAATGCACCACACCCTACACACCCAAACAAAAGCCCCCCCACCCAATAACTCCCAACTCCAACCTCTACACCACCCCCCCTCACACCAATACCGAACCACGGTCCACATGGAAGACAAAAGTTGTGGCCATCAATACCATCTAAGCCACTCATCACTTCCCACAGATTAATGCACCGTGAACGATCAACCCTACTCTTCCACGAACACCAACAGCGTCTCCACAAGCTGTAACCTCTACGCAAGCGGTGTTAATTATTATTTATAGTACTGTATGTCATGGATCGTCCAATGTTCTCTAGAGGCGCCGGCGTGCAATAGCTCTGATTTAGTCTTTCATAGGGGGGTATCAACATTAGCAAGGCATCGTAAGTCTCACGTTTGTTAAATCCCTAAAAATATACAACAGCCAATGAGACTGTTCGTTCTTACACCCACTGGTTGAATTGTAACGGTGCAAAAAAATCAAACCGTTTTTATTATACCAGAAAACAAATAAACAAGCCTTACACAAGTGTTTTCATTTTGACTTTTTTGCACACCTCAGCATTGTTTCATTTCACTGACAACCCGCAGCATCGATTAGTAAACTTAAAACCGACAAATCAATATAACAACAATATACACATTGAATTGAAAGTGCAGAAAACAATATCTTTATTACAGCCAAAAACTTAACAGTTACGAGTTTTTTTTACTTTTGAGCGCACCCAGCATGTTCAGTGACGCAGCATCTACGTAATATCGATTAAAACATTTACAATGCCCTCAAAATTTTTTTGTCTTTATTCACGTAGCACAGGCTGAAAATGAAAGGCGTGCAAAAAATATGATTCTTATACCAAACATAACAGTTACTGTTTTTTGACTTTTGCGCACCCATCATTGTTCATCTAATTGACTTCGCAGCCCGTCATAACTTAAATCCACAGCAATTAAAAGACAGGCTAATTATACTTAAACATAATTCACCACTTCAGTTGCAATTTGAAAAGGTCTGCAAAAATATCTAACCGTTTCTATGTTTATAACCGAAAACTGATTAAAGCAGCATAGCGTACTAGAAAACACATTTCTGCGTGCGAGTACTTTGCCCAGTGTATACCAGACATTTTTGAACTGCGCTACAAAGAGCATAATACTACCATTGCTATGTGTGTGGTAAATTTTTGTGGAACTCCGGTCCAAATTTTGTTTTGCGATTAGATGGGATTTTGAGAATTCGTGTGGAGCAGCTTGTGATTTGGGCCGTCATTTATAATAAGAGTACTTTTCTCAAAAACTATTCCATTAACACTATCCTCAAATTTTTATTATTTTCTGAACATGGAGCGAAATGCAGGGTGAGTAAGATCGATGCCAAAGAGAGGGGGTAAAGCACATTGGAGGTACCAGGTACGATTAGAAGTGCTCCTTCCAGTGCTGCGACTGACGAACAGGGGTTAATTAAGCGTTTGATATTTACGCACCATGGCCACGCTGGTGGATCGTCATGTTGCCAGGACCGCGAGGCCTGTCAATCTGGACGAGCTCGGGCCAAGATCAAGGGCGTCCTCGTGAATCTAAGTAATGTAGACATCGTCGCCCAATATTCTGGTCCTTTCACTTGAGCCGCAAAAAACATAATACCTGATATAACTCGAGCCAGATATATATTGTTACGGGTGTCCCTTCGACCCTCGTGTCGGGTCGCAGGCACACCCCAACGCCGCAGCACCTCTCTGCTCCGGCCGGTGCCCGCGGCCCGATGCCTCGGGCCGACGTATCCTCCAGGGCCCGTGTCACGGGAACACTTACCCGTCCACGCTCCTGGTCCCGTACCTGGTCCGCCGCGCTATCCTGTCTGTGAGCCGGTTGCAACGCAGCGCACCTCTAGTAGCCGCGCGCTCGGCACTGGCCGGAAATTTTCCATCAGGGTGTCATCCGTGCGCCGGTGATTGGTTTTTCCACCGGGCACGGTCCCCTATTTTAGCCACCTGCCTCGCTCCCCCCCACCAGGTCCAACAACTGCCCTACTAATATGTCTTGCATCCCAGCGAATCATCAGCATACCATTCCCAACGTCATGAAGCAGGACTCCAAATGTCAACTAGAGCCTCTGTTCGGTGTCACACGCCTACATCACATGGTGTAGTAATCCCATCATGTATGAGACGACCTCGTTTTGTTGTGACAAATTACTGCGAGCAAGTGATGGCTAGTGTTTTTGGGGATCCCGAGAAGTTGTACGCTCAGTACTAGGTAACCTTTTCTAGCGACTACCGTATCTCCTCTGACACAACGGAAGGCCATTTGTGGCCTCTGAGCCTGTTCTCCTGACCTTTCTGCCTTGGTCCACCGCCCAGCTTACTGATGGCCATCAGAAGGAATGAAGGAAGCCCGGTCAATTTCGGACGAGCAAAAATCCCCGGGCGTTCGGGCAACCCTGTGCCCTTGCGTGCCTTCCCCTATCGGCATTATTGTTCAGCCCGCAGCTTCTTTGTAGCCGACGATAGCGCAAGAAACAGACTCCTCAGTGGACGGCTGCCACACCAAGCGAAGTCCAAAAACGCTGTGTTGATATTCACGAGTAAATGATGATCGACGACGATAGTGGTAGGCGCACCTGAGGAGTTAGCAATTCCGCCTCAGCCCAAATAGTCCTGGTCTTCCCATTTCCCCGTCCTTCCTGGCAGGGAATCTTTGCGTTGTCTCGATGAGTCCCGCTTGCATCAGTGGACCGATGGAGTGAAGGAAACAAGATGGGAGTAGTGTCAATCACGGGTCCCCGCGGACCCCCTACCTCCGCTAGACACTCTCAAAACGCGGGATTGCCAGGCGCGCGGTCCCGCTGGCGTAGAGAGGCTTATCCACGACCATGTACTGCTATGATTTCTCGGATCCAGCCACGGGTCAGCGGCAAACCCCGCTCCTTGGTCTGCTTCATTCGCCCCGAGTCAAAAAGGGTCCAGTGACCTCTCAAGCCCTGGGCCTTGCGATGTGAGCACAGCCTATGATTTTCAACTCCCCAGCGCATAGTCAAAGTGCCCTGCCCCTTTTACATTTCCGAACAGCACAATACTCGCCTTATACTCGAGTTCACTGTCGTCACTCGGGCACTGGATGGCCTCGGTCAGCTCAGCCGACAGGGCACGCTCTCAGCTAGCTAACATCAAAGACTAGTTACCGGCAAGAACCTTATTAAGTAGTAGCAGTTGCGTACCCGAATACTAAACCTGAAGGCCGAGCGAGCGACCCCTACCAGTGTGCCAGGCGCGCTGCGCTGGCCCGGGCACCTGTCCACGCAGATTCGTCTAGTCACCCTAACTAATGTCGCGAGCGCCAATGCATGAGTTGAAATGGATGGAACACTGGGCCAACAAAAGGCCAGACTGACGCCGGTGGGCCCTCCAACCACTATTCCCACCCGCCCTCTTTTTTTTTCCCGTCCCTCCCCGCCTCCCCTCCTCCTCCTGCCCACCACCAGCGTTCCCTCAGCTGTCGCATGTCTCTCAGATCATGATCAGGGATCACCTCCGCTTGCACATCAGCCTCCACCCGTCCCCCGAGTACCACCAGCACCACCAAGACCCATCTACCCCTCTCCTCCTTCCGCCAGTTTGACGACCCTGCAACGCCATACAGCGGGAATTCTAAGCAGGCCAGCCTTCTGCTTCCAGGTTTTGGGAAGCAGAAGAAACACTTTAACCCAAACCCATTCCCAAAGCCAAAAGCCCTGAATGTCGGCAATTGCCGGCTTTTGGGCCTTGGAAAATGTTTGGCCTTTTTCCGTCTGGTGGTACACAGATGGGTTCCGCCACGCATTGGCCCTCGCCTGCCCTCAATCACCAGATGCCGAGCATGCATTTCTCTATTGCCAGAAAAGCAGTCCCTGCCCTGGCCAGACCAACGTGTCCATCTAAAATTCAAGCGCCTTGTCTCGCATCTGTGTCCGGAAAAGTTCCAGCTCACCAACGAAACATGGACTAGTAAGCACGGGCCAAGGCCCGCAATAATCACTGTGACAGCTTCACTGGGTGAGCTGGGGTGGATGTCTCCTGGGGGACATTGGCTCTCAGGCTCGTCCACAGCTCTTCAAAACCGCAGGGATGGTGCAGGGTGTTCTTTCCCTCCCCCCAAGGTCCTCTGTGGCATCACGTGCCCCAGAGACACCAGGGCCTTTGTTTGAAATTAATCTGCCATTGAGAACCGAACCACACACAGGTCAGGAGCTGTGACGGCTTCTCGCTCAACGAGACCGAGCGCTGGCTGGGGTGGACAAGAACCTTGTGCCAGGCAAGGTGTGTGCGATAGTACGTGGCGAAATCTGCTGCCCCCCTTAAGATCCGGTAGGCTGGTAGCACTCCCTTTCCTGGCAACTGTACCATTAACCTTGTCGACCAGAGATTTCTAAAGAGGCTAGTTAACCCGGGTCTGGATACTGCTGCTGAAGAACGCTCGAGGTCTGAGTTCGCACTTGTCCGCCGTTCGCTACCCTGCTTCGTCCGCCTGGCTGCGTTGCAGCGTCAGCTCGCCTCACCCGTCTAAACCGCTTCCTCGATTGGTTGACGTGGCCAACATGCTGGAATTCCACCCTCCACATGCTCCAGCGATTGTGGCAGCAGCGCAATGCCATTACGCAGTACGAAGTGACACATTGGCCTTACAGCACGGTGGCGGACTCACGTGGTGTTGAACCGGACCGAGAGTGGGAGGCAGGTTGAAAGAGCTCTGCAGTGCCATCCTTGCTCAGTTTTGAAGATAGCCACCAAAATGTTCCTTGGCGGGGACAATGCCCCTTGTCAGCATGGACATGTGTGGTGATCTTTAGTTCTGGAACGAACGTTGACACTCTGAAACAAAAGGTCCCACCAGCGAAGGAGAAGGAGACGACACAGATGCGGACATGAGCCTTTTCTCTCCATCAAATCGCACAAGCCCGACAGTTTTCACAATTTCATCGGTCTTCATTAGGCAGTGGGGTTTCGGTGGGTCCATAGCTAGTGCAAGGTGGCAGAATCAGTATCTCAGGTGCATCCATCTCAGCGAAGTCGGGCTTTGGTTGAACTGTGCCGTAGGCAGCGGAGGAGGAGGAGGAGTAGGAGGAAGGTATTCCTAGACAAACCGATTGTTACCGCAGACCAGTCCCTAGCCATGGAAAGAGGGTTTCCGCGAATTTGAGGCGGAGGAGAAGATAGGAAGATCAGTTTGCTTAGAGCCCCCTCGACATCAGAGGACTTGGTAAATCAAGGCTCCATCTCTCACATGAGTGCTTGGATGCTCCATTTCCTCCAACATGGATCCTCGCATTAAGGGCCCATCAAAATGAACAAACATTTACATGGGAGGCCCACCCTCCTGGATCCCCGGTACTAAAACAAAAACTCAGCACGTTTCCTTCCACCCACACAAATAGAGAGTAAAATGCAGGAAATGGAGACCATTGGCTGATTATCAACTGGAGAAACATCTGTTGCGTCTGGCTTCACGTTTCCCCAAATGTCCACGGGTGAACAACATCAGCGACGTGACAGCATAGAGTGCCAAGTAGGCGTAGCGGGCAGCAGCAGGCAATGTGGCGGGAAGCCTAATGGGTGACCTCCTGGCAAAATCTTTGTTACCACCCTCCACCAACGCATGTGCAATGCAGGGCACACATCCAACACACCAGAGATCACTTAAGAAATCAAGGTGCAACGAGCTATCTGCGCTCACAACCGTATGGTTTTTTGCATGTGCTTGCGGTCTTCCCGGACCCAATAGACTTCTGGGTATCCAAAGGGTGGGGGGATGAATGGCCCGAGCTGGCTCGTCAACGCCATAGGAGGTGTTGTCCTTCCCTGCAGCGCAGCGTCATATCATGAGCGTGACCCTTCACACAGCTGAGTGGTCATACAGACCCACGCATGGGGATTGCCCGGCTTTCCACATAGTAAATGTGAGGTCGGGGTTGACTTTCATCAAATGAATCAGGCCTGGATCTCTGATGATGTTGTGGCCCCCAAAATTGCCTAGGGTCAACGCGAATATTTTGCCAGGGTCTACATCACATACCACTTTCTTGCAAAGAAAGCAGAAATGTTCCACTTTTGTACAAACTTTTTTTTAAAATTATCATTTTTCTTTACTCGTCACAATATAAAATTACTCTAATACCACATATATTGACCAACACAATCTATGCATATCTTGTCTCCATACCCTTCCCCTTCCCGTTTACCATAGACACGACCCGACCGTGAATTCCCGTAAACCCTCCCGGCCTTTCACTAATAAACAACAGCACTTAAACCACACCCCCCATCTATATACCCTTCTGAAAATTCGTACAGAATCATGATAGCACCATCACAAAATATGTTCCTAATTACCTCTCCCAGATTCATACACCTATTCCAAAAAGACGACAAAACATCCCCTCCTCCAAAATACCACTAATCTTCATCTTTCCTTGACCACAAACCTCAACAAAAAAATTTTTTACCATACTACAAATCTCACCCTCCCACCCCCATTCACCAAAAATTCCCCCTCCCATATCCAAAGCAAAACAACCTGACTCTATTCCAAATCAACAACCCACGGGGTATACGGGCGCGCGGATTTCCCAAATCAAAAACCCCTATTCATCTTCTCCTACCAAAAACGAGAAAATAAAAAAAACACCAAAAAAATTTACCAGACATCATAATCCCATCCTCCCTACCCCAGTCCCCTTACCACAAACAAACCATCCCCCCAATAATAAAACATAAATACAACACCCGCTCCCAAATACTAATACCCCCAAATCACCCTTATATGTCACAACTTGTCAATCATAGCAAATAAATTTTTCATTTTGCATTGAAATGCAGCAATAACTATAGTTCCTATTCTAAAAAATGATGTGTTTCTAATAGACAAAAGATCTAGCACAATTTGACATAAGAGCTCAAGTTGATTGAGGGGGGTGATGTTGGGTGGGTCATGTTTTAATATAAAGTAATTTTTTTTGGGTCATTTTGGCATGCTGTGACCTGGCAGCCTATAACATTAACAGGTCCTATACCAAAAAAAATAGATAAATCACTTCGAACCGACGTCAAAGATCAATGGGGGGGGGGGGGGGGGGGCAGAATTGTCGCAAACTTGTCTCCATTTTACCATTCCAAAATTCCAAAAAATTTTCTTCCAAAATTCAATATTCCCAGCATCGACTCCAAACTGTACCACTACAACCCACAATGAATAAACACCCGATACCTAAATAACAGACTCCAAATACCCAGCGAGGGGGGTTGGGGGTGGCTCACAGGTTCATGTTAGTTCAAATTAAGTTTTCCAAAATCAGAGCCATAGAGCATCCTCATAACCACCCTATCGACGAATGCCCACCCCCCATTTAATAAATCCACCCCTCCATATAAATAACAACCCCGCCATTACCCTATTCACCCTTATCATTATCATGTAGAACACTCCCCCTTCCACTTAACTTACCCCATAACCATTCCCCCACAATCCCCCATCCAATAGAAAAATCCCTCACAAATACCCCTCTCACACCCATCCCATGACAATTCTCCCGTCCCCCCAAACCACCCCATCCCCCCCTCCGCCCCCTCTCCCATTATTTCAACCCACCACAACCCCCCAGCAGAAAAACGCCCCACTCCAACCACACCAACCCCACAATCAATGTACAAAAAAGCTGGTTAAAAAAAATCCCGCTGAATTGTACAAGTTTAGGAATCATTCAAATTTAACCCTAATTCGGTAAATACAGGAATTACAAGTGAGTAAGGGAGCACGGACAGTGAACAAAGATACAGAGACACTATTCCACCATCACGTAGATTACCCATCTCCTCAATCTAGCCTCATCACAAGGTGTCACCAGGGTGACACCTGACTTAAAACCACCAAATACCAATAGACGCACAATATTTTCCGCAGTCATTACGGATGGTGCAAAGTCGTCTACCCCATTGAATTAGACTGTTAACTCGTGTGCCGGCTTGTAGTATCATCGGTACCCTACCCTCCCGCACCGGCACTCTGCTTCAGCACGGGACATTTTTTTGTTGCTGGGGGGGGGGCTTCATCAGGGGGCATTTTAAACCTGCTGTTTAAAGCTCAAGTCCTTCCTGTCCAGGCCTTGGGTCACTTACGACAACCCACACGCACCCACAGAACTCCCGGCTCCTGGTCATGCTGTGGCACAGGCACAGTTTAGTCAATGTTCCAGTGAAATTAAAATGGTGTGTAAATGACTCCTTTTTCCGGCACTTGTAATCTTGTGGGTCATAACAGGAGGGTTTAATGGTTCATAGACAGTGTCCCATGACAGTGACAGTATATGTCCAGTTCAAGTCCACTCATGATGTGTTAGCCAGTACATCCTATTTTTATTTAAACAAACATGTCCACAAAAAATAAACATTGGTTCATACTTTTAATAATAGTACCCAACGCGTCTGCGGTCCCTTCCACTCACGACTAACTATGACCCTAACCCCAACACATGAATAAAACGTCCATTCCTTTTTGCCGGCACTTATTTTAAATCTGGGGTCGATGCAGGTTTGGGGCTCATAGGCTGCGGTTCCAGGACAGGGATAATTCAATGTCCAGTTTTCAATGTAACATGGATGGTTCAAATCATACTGCCTTCAGGCCACTTTTATAATTAGTGGGGTGATGCAGGTTGTTTAAGGGGGTCAGGCTTGTGCTACAATACAGGGATAGTGAATGTCCTGTGACTTTTTTTTCTGTGACTTTTATAACCTAAATGGTGTTGCCGTAGATGATGTAGCCACGTAGTCCATATTGACGTTGTGGATGTTTAAATTTCAGCTTCTCCAGCCTTGTTTGGGTGTAATAATGAAGGTGTTGTTGCTCTCCCCATAGACTTTAATGTAATCGCATCATAATCGATGCTCACTATCGGAAAAACCTTACGATAGCGGCCCGACTACGACTATTCGCTCGATCTCGATAGCCAACGCAATCGCTCAACACTAATGGGGACCAATGAACAAAAAAGACACAGCAGAGTTTAAACAGGTTAAAAGGTGGCAACCAAAGTAATACATGTAATGAGCTTACTACAAACTCAGAAAGATTATTATTAACCCTTTAACACCTCCAAATAAAAAATATATTACTCTTCATTTTTCTCCCTCCTTGCCGTCCAAAGCTATATCGTTTTTATTTTTTCATCACCTACTAGACATATGAGGCTTTTATTTATTTGGACAAGATTATTTTTTTTCTTCTAATAATGTTATTCATATTACCATAGAAAATACTGGTGAAACCGCAAAAAAAGTGGGGCAAAATGTGAAAAAAATGTACTTGCGCCATGTTTGCTGAAGTTTTGTCTTTGTGGCGTTCAATCTTCGGTAAAAATGATGTGCTATCTATATTCTAAAGGGTTGATACGCAACCGCCAATACCAAACATGTAGGGTTTCCGTTATGTTTTGGTGGCTACATTTTTTCTATATTTGAAATTTGCGCCCAATAACTTTTTTGTACTAGCACCCACAGACGTCAGTGAGGGTGCATTTTTTTTGCGGGCTGAAGTGCACTTTTTATTGCTCGCAGTTTGGAATGTATGCGACTTTTATGATCACTTTTATTCCAATTTTATAGGGACATGAAATGAAAAAAAAAAAAACGCAATTTTGGGTTTGGGGAATTTTTTTTCATCTAGGGTGTTCACGACAAAATAAATGATGTTATTTTTTAATAGATCAACTTTTTTCAGACTGGCAATCCCAAAATGTGAACTTTTTTATTATTTTATTTGTAAAATGGCAAGTGAGGCGTGTTTTAAACTTTTAATATTTTTTTTATTTTTTTTATACTTTATAACTTTTTTTTTTTACTTTAACATTGACCCCCCGGGCCTTTTTCCCACTAGGGGGAGCGATCGTTAATATACCCTAATTTTTGCATAGTCAATGCATTAGGCTGTACCAAGATGGGTTTTCCCCATTTCCCTGTCGGGGCCGGAAGGGGGGGGCAAACGAAAAGTTTTTCACAAACCCCAGCTGCCATGCTCACCCATCGGAACCCTGCGATTACACCGACATAGCGAGGAACGGTGCGCATCACCGTTTCTCATTCATTTAGACGCCAAAACCACTTTTCCCGGGCATGTCAAAAGGTTTTTAACAGCACGGGGGGGGCGGCGCCTCCCCCCCCCCCCCCCTCCGCGCGAAACCCGGCAGGTGATGCCAATTAGCCGCAAAACTCCCGGTGGCTGTGTAACGGGATCCGCAGCGACCGCTCCGACCCTTTAAAAGCCCCGGACACCCATATGTCCGGGTGGTTAAAGGGCGTTAATATTAGGGTTATGTAGTTTAGAAAAAAAGGTCTCCCCAAAATCTCCTTATACCCAGGACTTTATAAGAAGGGGGCATCCTCTACATCTAGAGGAAAGAAGGTTTCTACTGTACCACAGAAAGGGATTCTTTACTGTAAGAACAATGTGGAATGAGGAACTCTCTGCCAGAGGAACTAGTCATGGAGAACTCAGTAAAAGAGTTCAAAAGAGTCTGAATGCATTTCTGGAGAATAATGTATCCATATGAAAAAACTGTCCAGGTCTAAGACTTTTTATTGCCCATAGCAACCAATCAGAGTGCCACTTTTTATTTCATATAGTGCTCTAAATAAAATGAAAGGGGAGCACTGATTGGTTGCTCTGAGCAATAAAGAAGGTCTTAGACTTAGTTTTCATACATGTCCCCATAGATTTCTGGAAAGGGTGTTTGATCCAGGGATTTATTCTCATTGTCAGATTCGGAGTACAAAAGTAGTTTGTTTTTTCCTAGAATGAGGTCAATTACTCTTTTTTTTTTACCTTACTCAGGATCATCTCTGCAGGAGATCAGACTGAACTGGAAGGGCATGCATCTTTTTCCAGTTTTACAAAGTATGCTAGTATATAAACCCTTGTACAAACACCTTGAAATACACAAAACCTTGCTATCTTGTACATATTGGAAAAAGCCTTCCTATTCTGCTATTTACTGAAAGTTTTTCTACCCGGTTTGGCTCATAAATATTATTAAACATTCAACCACACTACCTTGGCATGTTAAAATAAGCGTTATCTATAAAATCGGGGCACACATAATAAAAAAGGATGAGCAGTGTGGTCCCATGTTTTTCATTTGTTAAATGACCTTAAAGTTTTGCTTTCATATCTAAGTAGAGGCCTTGTTAAGAAGACATCATTGTTATGTTTAATAATGAGCAAGGTAAATGGTGCGTTTTTTCAGAACCAGACTTCCATCTGGCCCGATATTTAACTGTTTTTCTTAATGGAAAAAAAAGTGGGTGGCAGATGTAAAGAGGGAAAAATATGATAACCATGCAGCAGTTGAAGATGTTTTTAGATTTCCTATGAGAAAGAGGAAACTATATTTCTTAAACTAAACTGTTAAACTAAATATTGCCTACAGTAAACACGCAAAATAATAAATATGTATATTTACGTGTAATGCTTTTTCCACTGCGGATGTTTATCATATGCCTGGGAAATATTCTGGGATTACGTAAATTTTCTTAAAACCACCATTACCCACTGAGAACAGGAGATGCATTTTGGGTGTCTATTTGGGGGAGCATTCCGACATGTATGATTTTTGATGTTTAGAACCCAATTTTTTTGTGCGGAAAAAATAGTTTAAATGGCCTGATTTTTGAACCCGCCACGCGTCATAAATCAGACGGGATTTTTTGGGCCCCCTGGGTAAACCACTTTGAAATGGTTTACCGATATAACAGTAATCGCCTAGAATTGGGCCCAACAAAACTATAAAAACTAAGCTTCATACGGTTTAGTGCGCCCCGCCGCCGCACACCCCCCCCCAAATCGGGTGCATTACAAAGGGCCACGAGCGCTCTGTAATGCGCCTGACATTGGCGTGCAGCAGGTTTAAAACTATTGCGAATGGGGCTGCTCTCTATGTCAGCCCCGTTCATACATGTCCCCCATATGCAGAGTTGCAATGTTAGACTACATCTACAAAGCAATGTTAAAATACCGTCCAAAATCCAATGGCATTTTAACATTACTGCAATGCAGTAGGTTTGTGCCAAAAGCCGTGGTCCATTTTAAGGTTTCCTGCTAGCCCAGTACTTGCTCTATTTTCCGCCGCGTCCCGGTTAGGAAAAACCGTGTGTTAACGCAGAATGGATTTTTTTTTGAAGTCTACCCCGCTGGTACAGTCGGAGTTTGGTGGATTCCAAATACTGAATCCGCTAAAAAACCAACGAAATATTGCTAATTCTATATTGACTAAACAGTAAAAAGAAAAAAAAGTCCTAAGGGGAACTCAAGAGCAAAATCTAAAAGCTAATGTTAAAATAAATTTAAATAAATTAAAATTTTTAAATCCCTACCCCCAAAAAAATAAAAACAGATACAAAAAAAGTAAGTGACATTTTTGAATTACCCGGATTTTTTCATTGTTTTTAAAAAATTTTTGCCATACGGGATAAATGATGTGATATTTTATTAGACTGGACTTCTACGGGCGTGGTGACAATCAATGTTTAACTTTTTTATTATTTATTTTTTATTTGTAAAATGACAAAAGAGGGGTGATTTTAACTTTTAATACTTTTTTATACCTTAAAAACCTTTCTTTTTTTTACACTATAATTCGAGTCCCCCTAGGGGACTTGCCACAGAGGGCCGAACTTTATACACCTTTCTTCATTGTATAAGCATGAAAAAGGGTGTTCTGAGGCGGTTCAGCACCACCTTTTGGGGAAAGGGAATTGTTAAAGTGATACATGCATGAGGAATCTTTACAAAGGGTTTCAGTCACCATGTTAGCCCCTCATTTCCCCCCACAAATTTTTATTCTTTTTTATCGCAGTGGAGATAAACACGAAACAGAGCCACCCATTCCGCTGTTACGGTGGGTGTCATGGGGCGAAACACTGAGCTCTGACGGGGCTGGAATTTTTGGTTGGGGGGGGTAAGTATGGATCTTTTTCTTTTTTAAGCATAGTGGGAGGTGGTAGCGAGGTTTATAAAAGTCTTGAAAAACCCTTTTAATATTTTCTGGGGGCACAATGACCAATCCAAGGGGGTGAAAAAAGCCTAATTACTAGTAAACAGAAAATTGTTTTTTTTATATTTAGAAAAAAACAAAAAATTCTTTTCACATTGGACCTGTCTCCATTGCAACTATCTTTTAAACAAAATTTTGCAGAAACTTACCCAGAACAAAAAGGGCAAACAGATACCCCCAATAACGCAAAACGAAATTGTCAACAATTAGGGGGACATTATGAAAACTGTTTTGGGTCTAAGACTTTCCCTTGTTGCCCAAAGCAACCATTTCAGACGCCCCTTCTTTTTTTAGGCCTATATGAAAAAAAAGGGGAAACTCTTTTTTTTCTATGGGCAACACGAAAAGCTTAGACCAAGACAATTTTACACATTCCCTCTTATCTGCCATAGAAATAAGCCCTTTCTGTACCCCACACAGTAACACTGCCCTGCATTGCTGTCACACACAGTATTAGTGCACCAGCATAGGCTCATGCACCCTTAGTGGCCCCCCCCCCATAAATTTGTCATCCAAAAGTAAGGGTTCCCCTTTTGAAGCTACTAACATTTTTACTGCCATAAACTACCAAGACCTTCCCATTATCCCATCACTCCTTAAGACCGCCAGGAATCCTTGCATTAACTCCTTCAGTGCCCAGAACATCAGGGATTTTGCATTAATACTCTCACGCCTTTCCCAGGATCCTACATTAAATCCACACCACCAGAAATCCCATATTTAACCCTTACAGGGCACTGGGAAAACCAGAATGCACAGTAACCCAAAAGTCCCCTTTTTTAAAGGGTCTAACCTATAATGACCTAGATCCTTTATTGAACCCATCAATGGGGATTTCAAACCCCCAACCAGTTCAAGGTAGAAGTAAAATTTTATACCCCCCAATTCATTTGATTCAGTTTCAGGGGCTATAGTAATAAATTGAGCTTTAGGGACGTGGTAATATAAAAAAAAAAAAATTACAGGACACAGAAAGTAATCACAATGATTTCGAGGTACAGAGAAGTAAAAAAACATTTTATTGGAATTTGTAATAAAACTTTTGTGACGGTTCGGTGGACCCCTGGACCCCGCAAGCGGGGGTATTAAGCCCCCCAGGAACGGAATCTAAATACCCCCGGTTTTCACCAGGCCCCGAAAAACGGGATGGGCCTTTCTGCGGCGTGAGGGTACCGGTCGTTCCCCTGACGTACTTGCTTGCGGGGCGGGCCTGGGGT